>CM035806.1:143816919-143911919 GCA_020466095.1 Chlorops oryzae
TCTTTCTCTTTTCTTTTGTGTTTTTTTGTTTTGTCTCTTTTTTTGATTTTTTTTCTTGATATTTTCTCAAAGAAGAAAGTAAAAGAAAATATCCCAAACTGATTTTCCCCACCTTGATTTCGATTAATCGCCATCGCGTTGCCTTGTTTGTTGATGTTCAAAAAAAAAAAAAAAAAAAAAAAGGAATTTTCTTAGTTTTTTCCACATTTTGATAAGAAAATCCAGGAGGCTTATACTCCTGTGAATAAGTTGTGGCTTGGTCCTGTGCTGCGCACATTATTTTGATTGTAATTTGTGGCGGCAAGGGGCGCTCATATTGCTTCCAAGCTACACTCGCGTCCCGCACCACTGCACGTTGCGTCGCGTCGCGTCGTCTCGCTTCGCCTCATATCGTCGTTGGAGTTCAATTTTTATTCTAACAGCACAAAAAACAGTCACAACAACTTCTACCCTGTCCACCCTATTTCGCAGCAGAGTCCAAAAATTTTTGTAAAACCAATTTGGTTATACTATAAGAGCATGTCGGTCGTAAAAGAAATTGTTTCTCTTTTGGATGTTTTGAACGCAACTTACGATATCTTGTCTTTTTTTGGGTATTTTTTGCTCATCGCAAAAAGTAAAAAAAAAAAAAATTTAAAAAAATTGGAAAAAATGGGGAAAAAAATGGAAAAATCCAGCAAAACAGCCGCCTACGAAATGTTGCCTCTTTCCTCTTTCAGTCTTCTTCTAAAAAAAAAATACATATATATAAAAACAATAATATGCGGCCAAGCCAGAAGTAAAGCTGTTTGGTGTGGGATACAAGGCCCTTGTTGTTGTGCATGACGCTCGAAGGAATGTCCTTAGCTCTTTGTACTAAATTGAAATTCCATCAAAACTGAACTGCACTTCTAAAGAATTTTATTAAAATCCTAGCATGTAGGGTGGAATAGAATTTCTTTATCGTTTGAAATGTTATTTACAATTTCCTTAACATATTCAATATTAAATTACAAAGGAATAATAATAATAAAAAATAAAAAAAATTTAAATTTAATAACACATTTAAATGACCTTCAGTGTCTCATCTTTGAGCTTCATGAAGAAAAACAAAATTCGGTGGAATACTTTGCTGGAAAACTCGAAATTCGAATGTCCTTAGACATTGGATGGCCGGCCGCAAAAAGGAAATTTACGACATTTGTTATGGTTTTGTCATAAAAATTTCAAATTATCGAAATGCTATTCTTAAACAAGTGACAGCATTATTTATGTGGCATGAGAAATACATATTTAACTCGCAGATAAACTGAAATTCTTAAGGTTATTTGCTGCTATGTTATGCGCTACAGGATAGCGCGGTGATGACCATGCAAAGCCGAGAGCTTAAGGCTTGGCTCTCTATAAAGTTTTTTTTTTCCTATCTTTCATTGATCTGTTTTCCTTGATTTACAACAACAACTTCAAGGCTGGCGTGATCAGTGGCAGATTTACCGAATAGACAACTGCCTAGGGTGGCAAATTATCAATAACAGAAAAGGAGAGGAGGAGGAGGCAAAGCCGTAACTGCCTAGGGCATTACATTGTCTTAATCCGGCCCTGGGCATGATAGATTGTCTATGTTTGGACTGCGCTTGAATGTCGGCAAAACGGAATATATGTATGACAACAGACCCCACTGCTGGCAGTTTTTTAGGGGCGTAAATTCCCTAAAAGTACATTTTTAAATCTTCTTAAAACAAAAGCGTGGTCCTTTATGGTCCCATTTTCTGCCCCAAGACTCCAGTGAAGATCATAAATGCCTTTTAATTTTGAGGAAGATTCCCCTAAACTGGTAACAGTGCAACAGACCCATGCGAAGAAGGAATCATCAAAATATATAATACTGATCCACCCAGGACCGTCATATTTAAAAACCTTGGAACGACACTTTCCGCTGACGGGACGACTTACAGTGTCCCGACTCCATACATTGCTTGGCCAAAAATAGAAGGAGTTGTCGTAGAGCAATGAAATTTTTCATGGAGGCTTATATTTATGAAATTAAGAAATTTTGAAAAAATTGTGAAAATCGGACCACCCCACCCCCCATCCACCATATAAAGGGGAAACCCAAATTTCGCAATTTGGGGCCTAAAGACTTGAAACTCTGAACAAAGGTTAGTATTGTGCCCTGGAGTTGGAAAAATTTGATTTGATGACGTTGCCACGCCTACTTTTTTGTCTACGCCCACTTAAAGTTGGTAAGTAGAGCACTTTTGGACCCCCTGAAAATCGTATGAAAATTTCAAAAATATTTTTGAATGTTCTTTAATTTTTAAAAATCTAAATGTGTATTTAACACAAAAAATCAAAAAATTCGCCCCAGCCTTGCCAAAGAAAAAAATGTAAAATGACAAAAACACTCAAAGTTATCATATGAAATTCCATACATCCCATATGTACGTTTGATACGAAGATTTACGTGAATTTTCGCCTGTATTTTGGACCTTTACGAAAACTTGTATAACTCCGAAACCGCAACGAATTTCAATATAATTTTTTTTTATTTTTAGAAGATATTATAGGCAATAAAATACCAAAAATTTGAGGAGGTTATTAAAAAAAAAATGTTTTTATCTTTTGAAATTTGCACAGGTTTTTCATTTTAACTAATATTTTTGCCTATTTCACATGTACATTTTTACATTATTCGATAGAAACATTAACAAAAAGTACATAAATTATTAAATTTTTTATTTTTCTTTGTTGTTTGTTACACAAATTCACATGATATGACAATACGGAAAAATCGTATTGATGCATACCAATCACAGGTATACCCGAGAAGTATGCAACATTTTTTTAACTATTTATTTTTTAAGGATGTTGCAGGCGTCTGAGCGTATTGAAACCCAGCATACTTGATCCTGGTGTAAAACTCTATTTTCGAGAATTTTAATTAAGATAGTAGCATACCTCGAACAACAAAAAAATTGTCATGGAAAAATATCCTTCCACGGGAGCATGTATTGGTTTTAGTAAAATTACCTGAAAAATATTTTTGTAATACTTTCTGAGTAATTTTCTATATATATGCTTTTGAATAAACATTCTATCTTTATAGTTGTCTTAGATATGATTTTTTAAAAATTTTCTCTAAAAAAAAACCCCTTTTTCAAGGATATTCCAGGCCTATAGGGGATCGAGAGCGAAAACTTCCCGAAAATTAAATGTTTTGCACTTACCTAAACAGCAAAATAACTAAAGTTGAAATCGGCTTCCGGGGCAGAATCACTATGCTTATAGTGCTATACCCTTTGTCAAAGTTTTATTTCTTTTTATGATAAACGCCTACCATTTAAAAACATATTTAAAAAATTGGAGAGGTTATATTTCGCATAATTTTTTTTTTCAATTTTGAAATTCTGTGAAATGTTCAATTTCTCAGTAATTTACATATTTTGTTAACAATAATAAAATTATGTATATAATAATAATTTATATACACGAATACTTTTTTATGATTGTAAATAACCTACACTTCAATTTGATATATGATACTTGGGTATTTATTGTTATATATTTACTCTTTATTCGATTTGAATCCCCGCATATGAAATTAGGTGGATGGAATTTTGGCCGCGTGAATTAAGCCCGCGATAAGTTTTTGGTCGCGGCCTAAATTCATTTTGCAAATGAAATATGACCGCGATAAAAAAATCCAATTTTTATCGCGGTCAAAACTCATTTTTTCGTTGCGGCCTTATTTCATTCGCAAAATGAATTAAGACCGCGCGGTCAAAATTCATTTCTTCATTGCGGCCTTATTGCATTCGCAAAATGAATTAAGACCGCGCGGTCAAAATTCACTTCTTCATTGCGGCCTTATTTCATTCGCAAAATGAATTAAGACCGCGCGGTCAAAATACATTTTTTCGAATTTTTTTTATTTTTTATTTAACTAGTTTTTTCACTATATACCACTATTTTTCGAGGAATACAAATAATATACAGTTGTAAAGCTTATGTTGCAGCGCATATAACAGATATACTGATAAACGTTTCTGCACCTCAAATACTTAAATTACTACATCGTAAAATGTAGAGAAAGAAAATAAAATTTTATGATTTCTTAACACGTTTTCAATTTTCAAGATAATGGCGATTCTACACCGCACCCGGTAAAAATTTGTTGGGCCCTGGGTTTTAAAGCCCAATTAATTCGAAACATTTTAAGCACCCAAACTGCAAAGTCGGTTAAGTATTTTGAATGTTATAGCCTATTATTAAATGAAAATTTACAGAAATTTTTACTATTGGTCCAAGGAAGGTACCCCCTAGGGACCGAACACTTCAATCATTTATACCACATAACTATGACTTTGGTTTCCAAACCTTCTGGCCGAGTTTCGTTAAGATCGGCCTACATTTATATGTACCGCCCATATAAAGTTGTAATAAAGCTCTATGGGGGGTACCCTAGGGACTGACCGATTTTGACAATTTTTGCAATTTTTCTTGACTAGGCTCAAAAAATTAGCTGTGCAAAATTTCATGATCCTAGGAGCATCCTTCTATTTTTTCCAAGAAATGTATGGAGCAATACCACTGCGGACCGCTGCACCTTTTCATACATCTTTAAAAATATTCATTTTGGGTTTATTTGGAAAATTGGCTATAACTTTAAAAATACTTAACCGATTTTGAAGTTTGGGTACTTAAAAATGTTTCGAATTGAATTGGCTTTGAAATCCAAGACCTAACAAGTTTTTACGGGGTCTGGTGTAGAATCGCCGTTATCTGAAAAATTTAAAACATGGTAAAAAATCTAAAAAATTAAACTTTTTTCCTCTACACTTTACGATGTAGTAATTTAAGTATTAGATCTGTAGAAACGTTCGATGCACCGTTTTATGCGCTGGAATATAAGCTTTACAACTGTGTATTATTTTGATTTTTCGATTAAAAAATAGCGGTGTTATAGCAAAAAAACCAATGACATAAAAATATTTTTCGAAAAAAACGGGTTTTCTCAAATAACGGGAAAACTGCCCGATAGAAAATTTTTTTTTTGCCATTTTCGGAATCTGCGGAAAATTTCACTATAGAATTCAGATCTTTGGTTCTTGGAGCATTTCGGTGTAAGCTAGTGTAATTGATAATAGTTCGTCGGAATTCATTTTTGAAGCGAAAAAATGTATTTTGACCGCGCGGTCTTAATTCATTTTGCGAATGAAATAAGGCCGCAATGAAGAAGTGAATTTTGACCGCGCGGTCTTAATTCATTTTGCGAATGAAATAAGGCCGCAACGAAAAAATGAATTTTGACCTCGCGGTCTTAATTCATTTTGCGAATGAAATAAGGCCGCAACGAAAATATGAATTTTGACCGCGATAAAAATTTGATTTTTTATCGCGGTCATATTTCATTCGCAAAATGAATTTAGGCCGCGACCAAAAACTTATCGCGGGCTTAATTCACGCGGCCAAAATTAACGGAGCCATGAAATTATTGTGCAAAACAACAAAAGTCCACACTTTGCATAAGACAACTTCAAAGGCGTACTGTGATAACAAAACTAAAGATATCGGCACGAAAACTTGGGATTTTCTTATTCAATGTATTCTCTAAGAATCCATAAAAAAAAAAAACCTTTGAAATCTGACCTTTTATTTTTATTATTTTTGGCCGCATTCGGAACACTGTGCGACGGTTCGTGTAGTTACTGAGAGAGCTTACGCTGCTTGGCTGATGTGGCGTTCAACGACTGGAGTTATGTGCCATAAAAAGATAAACGATAAACGCTTTAAATCCAAAATTTAACGCACAGCCATCGGCCCTGTCGCTCTTATTCATTATTCAGTGACTAACTACCCTTATCGAAAGTAACAGGAAGAATAATTAGTGCTATGGGAACAGAGATGCTCCGATGGATATCCGCACTGACCCGTTTTGATCGTGTTCCAAACGTGGACATTCGTAGCCGTAATGGTATTGCGCCGAATATTGGGAAAGTGCGCGAAGCAAGGATACGCTCGTTCGGACACGTCCTGAGAGGAAATGAGGACAGCTTCGCAAGAAAAGGGCTACACACTTAAGAATTCGGGGATCGTAGGTCTTACCTTGGAAGATGCAACCGACAGAACCAAATGGGGGAACTGGCCACATTTTGCGGACCCCGGGATAGACCGGGACAATTGAAAACGTAAAAAGAAGAAATGATCTATTTTCCGTTTGTCAAAATAAAATCGAAAATTGTTAAGAACAGTTTGCTGGGTTCGGGCTGATCAACTCGATGTTTGTCTTCATAATGAAATCTATCCTTGGCGGATACAATCGGCCAGAGATCACAACGGGCATAATGCAACAGTTCCTCCGTATTATTAATTCGATCTGTTATAGGTTCAGATGCCACAGAAACATACATACGAGTATATAATTGGAAGGAATGTCTAATTTTTCATTCAAGGTTGATTACTCTATTACTATTGGACAGTGAAAATTTCTATTACTAACAGATCGTTGAAAAAGACGAAACCTTCCCATATACCTTAAAATTCCTTTCCTATAAGTGGACTGTCATACTGTAATGTTGGGTGACTTTTTATCGAGCTATTCACTGTTTATATGTTTATTTTCAAGGTCCACTAGTGAGACCGGGTCCCTCGAATGTCCTTCGAAATGGACGATGTTGCTCTGAGGTGTGTATTTTATCAAGAATAAATTGTTCTACATGATGTTTGATGCTGAGAGACTACTGGAAAGCATTAGGTACTATCTCAGTGTGATGCTCCCCTTAGGGTCCGATCCAGCTTTTTTTTCGCTCTGGGCAAAAAGAATATTCGCCGCCCCTATTATGGTAGTAATGGAGATCTGTTGTGAAATATTTATGTAAAATTGCCTCCCCTAACAATGCCACAGTGGGCATTTGCCCAGCTTGCCACCCCCTAAATCGGGGTCAGGCTCCCCTCCACGATTCAGTGGTCCAAATTACTGGAGATCTCGTTTTTCAACTGGCACCTAATATAAAAACATTTTAAGAGAAACCCCAAAAATAAAATATCTACGGGCTTATGGACAAAATATTCATGTTCTCGACGAGTGGTCCAACCTTCCTTTCCTCCTAGGTGTGCTTTAAATATATATAACATATATATATATACAAAAATAAGGCACCGTTTTGCTCCACATGCTGAGACATTGATAAGGGGCAGGGGCGGACTGGGCCCATGGGCAACTCGGCAAAAGCCCGGTGGGCCCCCAGTTCGCGGTGCTTTTTAGCTGTTACGTAGTAACGTAGGTAACGAAGGCCCATTTTTCAAACACCCGGTGGGCCCTTTGACCCCCACTCCGCACCTGATATGGGGTCATGAAAGACATTCTTTTATTTTCTAATTATATTCGTAGTCCCTTTTCTCCGCAGGAATGGGATTACTGGAACCATCTTATAAGTATGACAAGAAGCTTTAAGTAAATGGCCACCGTTCAGCTGTAATCACAAGTCCAAAATAATTTCCATCCCACATTTTCTAGAATTGCAAACATTGACTTCAATGATTTAGGCGAGGAGCACAAGTGATATTTTCGACGTCGAAAACAATCCTAAGTAAGTCAAAACAGCCTTTGGGTAAAACTCCAGTTTTGTGTGCTCAAAAAAAGTTCCATTGGCTTCCTTCATTTGCCGCCGAACGATACTTTAAGAAAGCAAGCACACTGAAGAAGGCCAGTGCTAAAGCTTTCATCGTAACCACACCACGCCATGCTATGCCATGCCACACAACGCAACGCAACGCAACGCCACGCCACCCCCGCATTATGTCGACGAATGGGCGGCCCACAATGGCGGGGTTTAAGAACGACAAAATGGAAACAAACATGGAAGCGCGGAAGCCAGCTCTCGACTACTTTCCAATGATGGATTTTCAAAATTTGAATGGTTCCTCATTGCGGATGAGTAAGCCCGGAATCGCGTCGAATTGTACGACGGCGGATGCGCGGGCGTTAACAGGGGCGACATTTGCCCTATACGAGCATTCATCGTATGGCAACGTATAGCCTCGGATACCGTATATCGCGCACAACATTGATAAGCCTTGGCTGGGTGGCATTGGACGGCTTACATACGTGCGTACTTAGTTTTTAGCAACCGATTTGAACGAGGAATCATTCGTTTTTTGTTTTGCGTCGTTTTTTTTTTTTCGTTTCGTTTCGTTTCGCTTCTTCGTTTTTACTTTTTCGCCAGGTTACTCGTGTATGTTAGCCGTGCAGGGCTAGCCACCCTAAAGTGATGAGGGTAAGCTGATGTTGCTGTTGCTATCGTTGCTATTACTGCGGCACAGAAATATTTCCAATAACTCGAAAAAAATTGAGCGAAAATGGGAAAATTTTTCCTTCCCGTTTTTTTTAAATTTTTTTTTAGCATCGTTACGGATTGTCGGTCGCATCAGCACGGGTTGGTGGGAGGCGGCGGCGGTGACGGTGGCGGTTGGCTTGAGGGTTGAAAATATTGCTTCTTATACCGCTGCGGCCATAATCTAATATCAAGACTAACGACTTGCTGCGCGCGGTAAGCTCAAACGGCGCGGCGGTGGAAATGCTCGAAACGGAATGAAATTTGCGATGCGCAATGGGTGTCTATGTGTGGGCTTGTGACTGTTGATGGCAGTGTGGGTGTGGGTGTGATTGTGGGTGTGTGTGGACTCAAGGCTTTGCGCCAGGACAACGACGACTGCGAGAACGATGACAAGAGGGGCAACGGCAACGGCAATGGCGACGACGTCGATGGCGATGGCGACGATGCACAGTGTGTGGAGTTCGGCTTAAAGTGGTGTAAAATGAACGTGTAGTTTTTGCAAAAAAAAAAAAAAATTTTTTTTCCCGTGGATGCTTAGAGGATGTTTCGACTTTAAAGTTCCCAAATTTTCTTATCTATATCTCTGTTATAGGTACTCTACAAGATTAAAGTGGCGATTATTTTTCATGCTAATTTTTGATGTTATTCAATTTAAAACATTTTTAAAAAAATTTTTTGTTGTTTTTGACCTATGATATTTTAATATAACCCTATCATGAAATTCGGTGTTTTGGCAATTTATCTTGCTATTGCGATTGAGCTGGGAGTGGACATTATTTATGGACATTAAATTTATTTCAAGTCACAGGCTGTCAGAAGCATTTGTATGAAGATTTAGCTTAGGTTAGTGTGGCTGCCACCATTAAGGGTGACATACTTAGGCTTCAAATCGGCTTGCTGTGATACCACGAATAATGAGAAAACAAAGAAAAACAGAATCAGAAAAAACCTGCACAAACATCCACCATCTGAGCTGGAAGTTGAACCCAGAACCTCTCGTTTCGTAAGTTGGCATCTTAACCAACTACGGCATAGAGGCTGACTAAGAAGATTTAAGCAAATTTGTAATTTTTTCAAACCAAAAAAAAATCGGAAAAAATCATTTCTTAAAGTCTTAAAGTCATTTCTTAAAGTCAAAGCAAAAAAGCAATTTTTTTTTTTTATAAGGACAAAAAATTCTTTGTTAAAACTCACCCGATCGCACTTTTCGCTGTCGTTAGCAATTTGTTTGATTGCTGCAATTACGAAGTATCATATAAACATCCAATGAAATTTTTCAACCATCTAGCCGAAGGCTTCCGTTCCGTTTTTATTTATAAATAATTTTCATTCTGTAAAGTAAAAATAAATAAAAATTTCAATCATTTTATTTTTTTTTTTTTTTTTTGCAATATGATACAATTCATGGAATTATTTTAAAGAATTTTTAACAATTGAAACCCGAATCGATTTTCAATTAATTTTTTTTATTGTTTTAGTAACTTTTGTTATCTTATAAATGTTCATATAAATGTGCTTCAGCTTTTGAAAAATTTTCCTCTTCTCATATGTAAGCCTTCATAAAGCTAATGAGAATTATAGACGGACGAAAAATTTAACGATATCGCACACTAATCACTAAATCGTCACAACTCAAAATTTTGCATTTCTCGGGAAAACATCCTATAAATCTCGACGCCTGTAAAATTAATTTCTTTTTTGAATTTATATTATTCTTAATTAACTGCAGAATCAATAAATATCAATGTTAATTTTCCTACTGTTCCTTTTCCTGCAGTAAAATATTGGCAAACATGAAAAAATTTATTGAAAAAATTTTAAATTGTGCCGGTTTAGTGATTAGTGTGCGATATATGCACAAATGCTTTCAATGTTTAAAAAAGGTTATCTAGCACTGCACGAAGAGAAATAAGTGCCCGAAATATAATTGGAACCAATTACATATGTGATTGGCGCCTTGTCCCGATTACATTATTAATTGGAGCCAATTACAATATAATTAGAAAATGAAAAATAGGTACTAATTGTGCTCAATTACTTATATAATTGCATTTAAATTTATCATATATGTAATTGCGTTCTGAACACATATGTAATTACATCTGATTACATTTACAATTTAAAGCATTGCTGCAATTATATACATCATGTGATTGTACTTATTTTACAGCTTGTTCTTATATTTCTCAAATGGTTTATAATTTCGATCGTATATAAGGTGATTAAATTTTCAAAATCCTTAGGCACTCCAAGGGGCAAGTGGACCACGAATATTACGTGGTGAAACATATTCCGCCCAATTGTGGAGAATGTTCCTTTCTTAATTGTTATATAGAATATATTTTAAATTGCAGGGGATCACAAATTTAATTAGATGCAATTATGTATATGTAATTGCATTTGTTTGTATGTATATAGTTCGATATAATTACATATATAATTGGAGGCAATGAAAAATATAATTGGACGTAATTATGAAAATATAATTACATCATACCCAACTACATAGGTAATGCCTGCAAAATATAATTGGGTATGTGATATTTTCTCTGCGTGTGTGCATTCGACAGTCTCAGACTGTTCTACAACTGCTGTTGAGTAAAATTCTACTGCGCGGGGCTATATCTCCAAAAAAGTAATCCTCTCAGTAGACATGCTGCGAAAGCTCAATAGGTAGCGCCGCGCCTTTTTGACCGAATTTTATTCAATAGCTGCACAACAGTTGAGTCTATTGAATGCATCCAATGAAAGCAACTCCTCAACAAGGATTTAAGGTAAAATTTGATATGAAACAAATGAGCTTGATGTATTCTATACATTTGCTTTTTGCCTGGGGATGGACGCCCGTTTTCTTTAATATTTTTTGTATAAGAGACACTCATTTAAGTTTGTCAACAAATCCAACCTTTACGAATACTCATAATTACCACCTATGATTTGTCGGGGCTTATATAGGGACTTATTGCATAGCTTCGACTGGTTGGGGTGCTAAAATTGAGCATGCTAGCTCACCCAGATAAAGTTTTTCCTGCTTTGGAGGGCAACAGTGAGATATGTGTGTTCAACTCGAAGGTTCTGTAGGTTTTAATTTTTGTAAAATTGGGGGCTCATCTTTATACTGGGTGGATGGCTGGTGTTGTTTCTTTTGCCTTTTTTTTTACCAATTCTTTCGATATTTCTTAATAAGTATGTCTATGTCGAAATGCTTCCTTTTTTTTTTGGCCATGAAATGTATGGAGTCGTGACACTGTGCGGCGGTAGGTACTTGGTTGATTGCATGGTCAATATGATTTGAATCCTGGTGTTGCTGTTTGCTATTGAAGGCACTGTTATTGTTTATGTTGATGTTGATGTTGGCGGCTCTTGTATATTTGGAAATGATAATTTTTAATGGCTTCCACGACTTTGTTTACGTTCCTTTTCATATTTGATTTTGCGTTATGAGATTTCCTTTTATTTTATTTTATTTTATTTTTTTTTTTTTATTTGGTCTTATCCTTATTTTTTTATTTCTTTTACTTTGTGTGTGTGTGTGTTTTTTTTTTCTTGCCTTTTTTAATTTGATTGTAACCTTGTGTACCAAATTAAATTTCCAAGTAACTTTCCGCTCGGGCTTTTATGAGAGAAACGCCCTCCTCTTTGAGGAATATTTAAAAGTATATGGGCTTGACACTTTGATTTCAACTTCCTTTGGTCGCTCGCTGCTTATCTCCCTGCACGCAATAAGTAAATAAATAAAATGCAACAAAGTTTCAAAAATTTGAAAATGCCTTATGTGTCAGCTTTGTTTTTGATGCTTCTGTTGTTGTTGTTGTTGCTGCGGTTGATGGCGAGGATGAGGATGCTGTTCTTGTAGGATTATTGCTAGGATTAAAGCTTTTTCAAAGAAAAATGAGCTTAATCGACGAATGAAAAGAGAACAGAAAGGAGAGATTGTAAATCGAAAAATTATTCGAAAGGTAATTGCTTTTAAAACTGCCTCCCTCTGTCCGTCCATGCATCCATCCGTCCGTCCGTCCGTCTGTCCGTCCAGCCATCAGCGGATTAAGTTTACGAGCTAATTTCTTATGTAAATTCTACGCTGATTGCAAACGTAATCGGGATTTAACTTAACGTGCTGGTAAAAACAACTTTTTTACTTCATTTTTTTTTTTTTTGTTTTATTTCATTCTTCTTTTGGGCCCGAAATTCGCTGAATGCTAATTGGAAGGCGTTTGCAAGGCCAGTAGATGTAAAGAGCAATTAGAACCGCATTAGAGAATCTTTTCCCCATGTTGGAACATTCGTGAATATTAAGGACCTCTCCAAGGTACAAAGCTCTCATTACTGTCCATAAAAATAAAAGAAATGTTATCAAAATGAAATTAAACGAAATTTGAAGGTATTTAAGGAAGTTCGAATTCGATTTATTGAAATAATTATTGTACAAAAAGGGATGAAGCATTTTTTTGTGAACTTCTTAAATATCAGTCGAGGAATTTCAACACATTGAGAGAATTAGAAACCCCCATTCACCACGATCAATCAACTTTTCCTTTAACCGTTCGTCCGTCAGAGTAAATCCTATTTTAAAGAATATTTTTGATCGAAAATAAGTGCAAAACTTGTTCCAAAATAACCTCGTTCGTAGTGACTTAACTTTGGTTTAGATTTTTTAAAGGCACACAGTAAAAACTAAAGGCTTAAAATTAAAACCAATCGGTATAAAATTAAATCTTTGTAGTATCAAAAACTTGAATTTCAATACCAAAAAGCTTTATTTGAATACCTTTTGGTTTTAAATGATCTTAAAAACGAAAAATAAATTCCCAAATTGTCAAATTGTTCTCGCGATTCAATAGCTATCATACATACACTGAGCGAAAACTACGATTGTGTAATTAACAACGATTCGTAGTATACTACGACCGTAGTAATATTACATCAAAACTGTGGTACGGAGGTATTCAAACATGACTTTAACAGCCATGCGTATTCTTTGGGAGCAAATTTCTCTACACACATTTTAAAAACTTTTATCAAAAAACACGTAAAATAGTTTTCCTTTGACTTTAAATCAGAGACATAACAGTTATAAGAAATAAGGAAACAAATTGGACTATAACTATTAAAGTTTGTATTAAAAAAAATTCATTTTAAGATAACAGTTTCAAACAATGAAAATATATTTCATTTTTCTGTAACAGTTATTGAAGAAACATTTTTTTTTCCGTTGCTCATAATTTTTATCGTTCGATAAATTTTTTTTACGTTGCCTCATAACTATTATGAATGAGAAAAATTCCCGTTGCTTATAACATTTATTTATCAATAAATTGTTTTTACGTTGCCTAATAATGACCGCGATCAGCAGCGCTATTAATGATATCAGTAGAATGGTATCACCAGTATACCACTATACATATATTTTCTCTCTTAACGAAATAAATTAAAAACTATTAATTGAAAATAAAAGCTTATAAGAAACGGAAAAGTTTTTTTTCTCATTCACAATCGTTTTGAAGCAACGTAAAAAATATTTATTGAACGCTTAAAATTATGCGCAACGGAAAAAATTTTTTCTCATTCATAATTGTTACAAGGCAGCGTAAAAAATATTTATCAAAAAATAAAAGTTTTGAGCAACGAAAAACAAAAAAATCCCAATCATAAGTATTATCGACTAACGTCAAAAATTTTCGTCGTTTTAAAAGCAATTTTTTCGATTCTAAAAAAAATTTAATAGTTATTTAGGATCTCTGCTTTAAATAACATATTAGGGGTATTCACAAAGGCGTGTTAAAAACGTTGGAAAGTCGGAAAATCGGAAAATTGCGACTTCTTAAATACTTTTTAAACTTTTTTTGTAATTTGCAAAACTTTTAAAGCATTTAAAATTTTCAGATTTTCCGACTTTCCTACTTTCCGACGCCTTTGTGAATACCCCTATTTAGTCCACGCGAAATAGATTTCTTCGTGGCGCACAGTGGGATTGCTCCATACATCGTGCGGCAAAAAATTGAAGGAATAGTCCTATCACAATGAAAATTGGTATGCGGATGTAAATTGAGGTCATTAAGATATAAACTAAAATTTATCGAAATCGGTTCACCCCTTCGGGTACCCCCCATAGACCCCCACATGCAGTTTTGTATGGCAGCTTCATCTAAAACTCAACCGATTTTAATAAAACTTTGTCAGAATGTTGTTTATAGTCAAAATCGAATATATACAAAAAATGGTTTAAATCTGACAGTCCCTAGGGGTACTTTCACTGGATAACTGCCTTTTCAGTATAAATGGCATCATAGTTTCGTATGTTCTCACATTCGTAAACAAAAATTTTAATATAATGTTTTGTTTTTGTAATTTCTTAGTTAGTTCTTAATTTCTTATAAACATTGACATCAGAAATTAAAATAAAGCGTTAATGAATACTGATCATCCTTAACATATGCAATGGTTTTTTTCTTAATATCCAGACATTTGCGCGGTGATTTTTTTAAACATAAAAATGGACTTTATCGAGACAATCGTAAGTGGGCGGTAATTTTTTTTTCATAGATCGTTAGAACAGACTCCAGGCTTTTATTTTTTATTAACTAGAAGACAAAGCACGACAAAGCATATAAACTTTTTGTCCATTGAAAAAAGGAAAGGCGCCATTTCCGAGGTAGAATTTTTGATAGCCCACCTCTCCTCTTCGATATTCAATAAAATGCGACAATTTTTAATTCCTTTTAAAAATCAAACTCTAATTTTTAATAAAAAATCACCTTTATAGCAACAGTGGTAGATTTAATCAGAAAAAAATGGGACCCAATGTGAAATTTTTTTTTGACCATTTTAGACCTTATCATCAATCGTCATCGTCCAGATACCTCTCCTTCCCCCTGTTGACAGAATCTTTGAGCCCTTAATTATTTCACAAGTAAATAGAAATTTTATTTCTTCGAAATTTAGTGTTTTCATATAAGATAGAGATGATGATGTCGAGATCATTGCGAAAAGGGGGGTCACCTCCTCATCATCATCAATCGTCATCATCAATGAGAACCCCATGCAGATCTGAAAAGAATGATCTTGATAAATATTAAAGTCCGCACGAAAGTGTATCAAACTTTAACATTTACGAAAATCATTCTTTGCAGCTACCATGTAGGAGTGTAGGTCTAACTGTCGACGTCGAAAAGGCTCTGCCGCGATGGGGAAATACACCATTAGGCAGGTATAGGAAATACAACAAATTGGGGAAATTCACCAAAAAGCTTCCAACAAAAACCTTAAGCAGGAATAGGAAATTCAACAGTTTCGAGAAATTCACCAAAAAGCTAACAACAACAATACGGGTAGACACAAAGTGGCACAATGATGCCACTTGCAAGAAAATAATCAAAGAAAGACGGCGTCGGCTCTGTTTTTTATATTGCTTGAAAAGTTCATAATTGAAACTTTAATAAATGTATTACGATTTGTTTTTGCTTAATGTGCACGAATGTTTTCATTTTGTCATAAATTTACATACATTTTTGACTACGGATACGAATTTTATTGTACATAGTATTTAGTATTTTTGCTGAAACAATGTGATCAAAAAGTTTTGTAAACAGGGTAGGACTAAAAGAACAATTTCTATTTCTCCTTAATATTGAGTTTCCTTGATTAATTTTATGTTTTTCAATCTTTTCATATCGCATTTCACCACAGCAGAGCTAAAGATTTCGCTGCCATAGCATGCTTCTCTTTTCCTCATGCTATATGCAAATGTTGAAGCAGCGTAGCTCTAACACATTTCAGGGACTAAGAAGAAGAAGAGTTAAACCTACACTCCTACATGGCAGCTACTTATGTCGGCCTTACATTAGTGATGGGCAAAAAAAAACCGGTTTAAAAATAAAGAGGAAGTTTAGAGAGTTATGGACCAAAACCCAAAAAAATCCGAAAAATTCATGGCGTCCGATTCGGATGAAAATTTATATATAGAATAAGTGACAAATTCTAAGAATTTTGGCGTAAAAATTTTTTCAAGAAAGGGATTCATAGCTAATCAACACTGAGCGAAAACTACGATTGTGTAATTAACAACGATTCGTAGTATACTACGACCGTAGTAATATTACATCAAAACTGTAGTACGGAGGTATTCAAACATGACTTTAACAGCCATGCGTATTCTTTAGGAGCAAATTTCTCTACACACATTTTAAAAACTTTTATCAAAAAACACGTAAAATAATTTTCCTTTGACTTTAAATAACATATTTAGTCCACGCGAAATAGATTTCTCCGTGGCGTACGGGTAGCGCTTCGCTCAGCAATCCGAAGGGCTCGGGTTCAAATCCTACAGCAGGCGAATGAAATGTATGAAAAATGGGAACTTTTCAAATGGAAAATATTAAAGGAAAAAAAGGACAGCTAGAATGAAAAATCTAGCTTTCTTCCCAGCCGTATAAATAAGAGAGAAGAAGAGGGGCCCATCCCGGTTTTCCAAATAAATGTTTTTTTTTTCGCATAAAATGTTAGTTTTACAGCTTTTTATTCCTGTAAGGTTTTTAAATATTATATACCAAAATGTTATGCTATTATTTCAAAAAAAAAAAATAAATGAAAAAAAATTACGCTTGCCTGACCGGGGATTTAACCCGCCGTCTTGGGATTTACTACTACTTTCGTATGTAAACTTTTTTACTACGCTTGTGGTTATTTTAACCACGTCCGTTAATAGAGCCAAATCATTGCTGTTCGTAGTTAAATTAACTACGGTTTTGTTATTTTTTAGCTCAGTGTACATACATACGAAGCGTCTATAGTTCGATTTTTTCAAACGTTGATATAATAAATCTAGCACGCGCGAATATCTCTTGGTAGCGTACAGGAAGCGACAATAGAAAAAAAGTCGAAGAGAAATACTTTGGTGAGTATCCATGTGAAAAATTCTTAATTTGGTGGGTACCCAAGACCGTGGTGGGTACCCAAGACCGTTTGAAAAGTACCAAAATGGAAACGTCCTGAGTGACAATGAATTATCATATGATTGAAAATATATGAAGAAGCGTTGTGTGTATATATAATTATATACTATAGTAAGTGTCCGACCGAAGGTTCGGCTTCGGCTTCGGTAATCGGCATAATCGGCCAATTCTTAATCTTCGGCTTCGGCTGGAAAAAGCCGAATATTTTAGCCGAATATTTTTGCATTTTAATGGAAGTAAAAAAGTCACGTTATATGATTTTCAATTGCTTCATTGAGACCTTTTGCACTAGTGAAGTTTTTGCCGTAAATTCTAACTTTGTGGGCGACTAAAGATCAAATCGAATATTAGAGAAAATTTGAGCGAAAAGTTTTTTTTTTGTGCTTGTCAAATGAATAAAGACTGATTTTGTATTCCTCACTGTAAAATATTTTGCATTCGGCATCGGCCTTCGGTCTTCGGCCGAAGTCTTCAACTCTGCTTCGGCTCAAAATCCACCTTCGGTCGGACACTAGTGCTTAGCAATCTGAAGGGCCTGAGTTCAAAAAAATGGTCGCAGGCGAAAAAAATTTATGGAAAGATTGGGGCTTGAGCAAGGTAAAGAAAATTTTGAAATTGGAAAAAGGAAAAATTGATCTACTCGGTAAAGCCGGGAAGTCGCATACACCGTTTTCGGCGACGAAAACGAAATTCCATACATTAGCTCCGAAAAAATTTCTGGTACAGAAAGTAGCGGCGAAATTCAGAATCGAAACAGCGGCGATTAGCAACGAAAAAATCCCGTTTGACGACGGAACGAAAACAACATTCAAGTAGGTTCTTTTCGGAGCATATAGCAACGAAATATGTATATTTTGACAGTCAGTTCTCATTTATTTTATTTCAATTTAATTTCGTTGTAGTTTTTATGACAAATGAAAATAAAATTTTCTTTGATTTTATATCAATAAATTTCGAGGCACTATATTTCACTTCAATATGATATGACAGCTAAAAATCGGTTGTTTCGGTTTCTGATTTATGTCGCTACGCTTCTAACGAAACGAAAACTAATTCAGGAACGAAACAGTGACGAACAACAACGATTTTCAGTTTTCGTTTTCGGCCACGAAAACTGCACCCCGCGATCCGAAAGACCCAGGTTCAAATCCCGGGCCAAGCGAACGCCGATTTTTTTTTTTAATTATTAGTAAAAATTGGAATTATAAGAGGAATAAAAAGCAAATATCCCCGTAGGAAGAGTGGGGTGAATTATGCCCTAGCGAGTAGTTCTCGAGTATAGGAAAAAGAACTAGTACGCGAGTAGAGACACGGATAGTAGAACCTAACTAAGGGCATATTCAACAGTTCAATTTTGCCCACACATTAATCTAATATATTTGCTGTGCGTGAGTCAGATAGGTCCGTGGCGTAGTGAAAGCGTATTCGCTTGGCAATATGAAGGGCTCGAGTTCGATTCCTGTCGCAGGCGAAAAAAATTTGAAAGAATGACATGTTTCGAAAACCTCAAATAATTGGATTGAAAAACTAGTCTTCACCAATGCTGTCTCACAACTTTGCGCACAAATTCGCTCAACATTTTTTGCCAATTTGAAACCTTTCTGAAATAACAACAGTTAAATCAACTACTTAGTAGAACAGTTAAAGTAAGAGTAGTCAAATAACCTGTATTCCGCGTTAAATGCACTGAAAAAGGCAGTCAAATGAACAGTTGAAAAACAGTTACTTCTTATGTTCAAATTCGCTTTCGTTCACTTAGACGTATAAGTTCGTATTCTGATCAACCGTCTGCGGAGGTTTCGATAGCTCAGTGCTTTAAACTGTGACTCGACAGTCGTGAGATTCGGGATTCTATCCCTGCTGGCGGCGGGAATTTTTGTGAATTTTTTTTTTTAATTACAGTTTTTTTTTTTTGTTCAGAGTGTAGTTGTTTTGGAAGACAAAAATTTTCTCCTAAATTTTTAAGGTTTTATTTTATTTAATTTTTTTTTAATGGTTCATTTTCAAGCAAAAAATGTTGGGAGTGAATCAATTCCTTAAGCACGTTCCCCAAAACTTGAGCAACCATAAACTTATGTGAGCATTTCGACCAACAAATTAAATTTGTTCGTTTAGCGTAATGGTTAAGACGTTCGCCCAGCGAAGTGGAGGTCAGCGGTTCAAGGCTCGGCCGAGGCGAGATTATTTAAAGAGATGAAAGAGAAAAAGATTTAAATAGAAACAAATAAATAAAGAAAAAATATAATATTTTAATTAAAAAAAATATATATTGATAAAAGATAAAAAAAAAGTCAAAGCAAAAAATAAATTTTTTTTTCCCAGTCGCTGGTGACAGTTGATTTAACCGCGAGACAGTTATATCAACCATCAGGTAGTTATATCCTTATTGACTGTGTTTGTACTGTTGAGTTGACCGCTACTACACATAAGTTAACAATTAACGGTGAACTCGGTTATTTTAACCTGCTTTTTCAGTTAATATAACTACCTTTTTCTCTCGGTGTACATATTATGTCAGCATTTTTTTGACCATTTTAGACCTTATCATCAATCGTCATCGTCCAGATACCTCTCCTTCCCCCTGTTGACAGAATCTTTGAGCCCTTAATTATTTCACAAGTAAATAGATATTTTTTTTTCTTCGAAATATAGTGTTTTCATATAAGATAGAGATGATGATGTCGAGATCATTGCGAATTGACCCCCCTCCTCATCATCATCAATCGTCATCATTCTAACTCTTGTATGTTAATAAGGACCCCATGCAGATCTGCAAAGAATAAACTTGATAAATATTAAAGTCCGCACGAAAGTGTATCAAACTTTAACATTTACCAAAATCATTCTTTGCAGCTACCATGTAGGAGTGTAGGTCTAACTGTCGACGTCGAAAAGGCTCTGCCGCGATGGGGAAATACACCATTAGGCAGGTATAGGAAATACAACAAATTGGGGAAATTCACCAAAAAGCTACCAACAAAAACCTTAAGCAGGAATAGGAAATTCAACAGTTTCGAGAAATTCACCAAAAAGCTAACAACAACAATACGGGTAGACACAAAGTGGCACAATGATGCCACATTTGTATGAAAATTTAAGCGAAATCGAACGTTTTTTGTCGTATTCGATTTCTGTGACATGCCCGATATGTATGTACATATATACAGTCAAACTTCCATAACTCCAACTTCTACAACTCGAACTAAATCGGATGGCAATAGCGAATATTTTTTACACGATTTCGTTGGCCTAATTCGAAGTCTCTCCAACTCGAACTATTTCTTTAGATAATTGCGGTTCGAGTTATGAAAGTTTGACTGTATATATAAATAAAAATATTGCAGTCCCATTATGGATTGTTTCACTTCAGTTTCCAACAATTCTTCGTTTTTTTTTTTGGAAACATTGTGCTTTGCGATGGGCAACAAGTGTGAGACTGGCATTGAACATTGAATGAGGACAAAACTTATGAAAATAGTATAAAAAAAAATCGCTTTGAAAACTATGTTTATTGCCAGCATTTTGAAAAGCTGTGCTCGATTATCTTGAAAAAGGATTCTGCATGCACTTAAATCAAAGGAAAAGGGTATCACTTACAAAAAAGGGAAAACAAAAAAAAATTGTTTAAATCCAACAACCCTTCTTTGACAAAAAACAAAAAAAAAAAAAAAAAAAAAACTAAAAAAAAAGAGGAAGAGGAATAACATTTATCAGCTTCAGGGTAGAAATCTAAACGCTGGCGATTACTTTTTTCCCCCTTCTATTGAGGAACTTTTTTTTTCTGTCAACTTCAAGTAAAATGATGCCAAAAAAAAATCTATTTACATATGTACGTGGCTCGTTTCCGAAATGTTACCGGAAATAATCTAAATAAAAGTGAAATTATAAAGTTTTTTTTTCCCCTGTTGGCGTTGGATCGCTATCTGTTTGCTAAGATTAATATGCCGTGCATCTGCGTTTGCTGCCGTCAATCAGCGTACAGCGAGGAATCCAAATTAGCCAGGATACGATTTCACTTTTAGTTTTGTTTTTTTTTTTTTCTTCCTCGGAACTCATGTTCGATTATAATTAACATTGCACGGGGACGCTCTTAAGGACCGCTGTTACGGCTTGTTGGCTATCTCTATCTTTTTTTTTTAATAGTTCCGTTCTCTTTTTTATTTCAAAAAAAAAAAAAAAAAAAAAAAAAAAAAATGTTTTTTTCGTTGTTTGTTTATGTTTCTCTCGAAAGAAGAAGGAAAAAAAAACACTGTAGAATTCTTTGGACATGTTTTTGGCTATAAAAATTCATTTCGTTCGAAATCGTAGAGGATTATGTACATACGTATGTACCTTATTCCTGAAAACGGGCGAAAGGCGTTTGACAAAAGCCCAAGAGAACAGCTGGCATTTCTAGCCTGGGAAAAATATTCTCGTATGAATTTTGATGACATCAAACTTCGCAATGATAAAACGAGATTCGACAACAACAAACAACAACCCCAATTCATGTGGTCATGCTCGATCAGCATTTTTCAAGCTACGCAAAAATAGTCTGTACACATGATTGAAAACATTTTCCTAGCCTGAGGACTAGGGCTGACGGCCTCTGAGCCGTAATTGCCAGAAATGCCGACTTACGAAGCGAGAGGCTCTGGTTTCAACTCCCAGCTAAGGTCATGGATTTTTGTTTCGTTGTTTGGTTTTTCT
This sequence comes from Chlorops oryzae, assembly GCA_020466095.1. NCBI lineage: Eukaryota > Metazoa > Arthropoda > Insecta > Diptera > Chloropidae > Chlorops > Chlorops oryzae. Next base: position 143,838,875 of record CM035806.1, read on the forward strand.
TTGTTTTCTCATTATTCGTGGTATCACAACAGGCCTATCTGAGGCCTCAGTCTGTCACCCTTGGTGGCAGCCACTTTAACCTAACCTATCCTAGGACTAGGGCTGGACAAAAATTCCCTAAAACTATTAAAAAAAAAAAAAAAAAAATATGAAAAAATTCTGGTAAAGTTTGCAAGCTCATTCCTCTGAAAAAGGTCCATAAGATCATTGTTTTATGATTTAAACTTCATTTTAAAGATTTTCTTTCGAAAAGGGTTCCTTTGTATTCATTGTAATTTCAAATTGAATGCAATAAAATATTAATTAAATCGATTGTTTGAAATGATTTTTTCGGCATTAGTCCAAGGAAAATTCAGGTGCATTTGGACACTATAATGGTATTTTTTTTTTAATTTTTAGGGCATTTTTTCCGAGCCCAACTTATGACCCTCAATCGTCATTTGTGGAGAACTATGTTTTCTAAGATATTGAAGACTTTTCTACTTCGTATTTTCATACAAACATACATAGATAGAGTTTCGTACAGGGGGCACATTATCGTGTATTTTTCGACTCTGGTTCGTTTCCTTCCTCACCAATATTCTCTACACAGGAATGCTATTGGTTATTTGTTTTCGATAAAAAATTCACCCCTTAAGACTCTTGAAAGTCTATCGGAAATCAATCGAGCAATCAGATCAATGCGTTCGAACGCCCTCTAGGGGTCGATAGTAGATCTTAAATGGATTGGTTTTTTTTTTTAATTAAAAAAAAATTTTTTTTTTTGCCTGCCCTCAAGGGTTATTCTCTTTATGACCGTACGATGAAGAGATGAAATTCTTTCAAAAACATTCCACATATCTTTATAACGAAAAAGAAAAGAGCCAAGAGTTGGGGCGAACATTGTGCAAAATGAAATTTTTGCCATGGAGTGGTATGTACATATGTATGTAAGTATGCTGCTCTCCCATATAAAACGTGCTGTAATGCTACTGTTTGGAATATGTACGATATTATTAAGGAAAAATTCATGCATGCATTACGCAGACAATGTGCAATAAATTAATGTGTCCCGGAACAACGAACGGACCCCTATATCAAAATTGTTCTTCTGAATTCGCGAACGGAAAGGAAAGGCTCTGACAAGACGCGGGACGTGCATGCGCGTCGGTCCGTTGCAGCAGCGATTGTGGGATGCAATTAAGACAAGTGCCTTGCTTTCTAAATAACATTTTTTCTTTTTATTTTCTGCTGACTACATGTATGCATAGGTACACACAAGTACACAAACAATCGCTAGCATTTATGGTTAAGCACTTGTGCCGTTCGTGCCGTTGTGCTCGACGTTATCGGTTCGGCGCAAAATTGCATGCGGTTTTCTTTTTTTCTTTTTTTTTTAATTCCCATATGTAAATTAACTTTTAAGCCGGAGTGTGACAGGTCCTCCCTCACAGGGAGCAGCGAATTCAAAATGAATACGTATATGTAATACATTATTATACATGTATAAGAATTTCTACCGTATCGTCCAGTAGATTCAGTCAACTATCCCATGCCGGAGAGTCATTAATTTATCAAAGTGGGAAAAATTCGATTTTTCTTTGCTGATTTGAAGTACAAATTGTTCTGCCAAGTGGAAATATCTCATTACTAATGGCATAAGAGTAGATATAGTTAGCCCTGTGACCTTTGAGAGAGGATTAGACTGTTGTTATTTTGCGCAAATTTACCAAACCCTTTAATCGTCTATAATCGTCTTTTATATGCCTAAATATACGAAGAAAAAAAAAACAGTTTGTATTTTGTATTTCAGATTATAACAAATAGAATCTTACCCTTGGATCTGTAATTTTCGGATTGCAAGGATTCCTCTTTTGGAAAAATTCCGGACTATAGACAGTACTCTATTATTCGACAAATTCGATAGTTCGACACTGTCCAGCAAAACGTTTATCAGAGTACCGAGGGTCCACTGTTTTGCGGAAAAATAAATCACATACAGGACTTTAATCCTCTAATTCAATGAATTCTTTTCCAATAAAAAGTTCAGATAGGACTCATTTCAGGGTTATTTTTGATAATTTCCCAGCGAACATCTAAGTATATCAGACATGTCTGATATCAGAATAAATCTAATATTTTTTTCAGAATATTTTCTGAACTGTTTTAATTTTCTCAAATTTTTATGTTGATATTTCAAAGAAATGTCTTGAAAAATTCTGAAACTCCATTCACTTTGTATCCTCATTTTCTAAGCAAAATCTGATACATTTTTAGACAAAGCTACTTAGCGGAATTTCTGGGCATTTTCTGAATTCAGAATTTCCCACGTTTTTCACTTCGAACTGTAAACAAAGCCTGTCCGTAACGTCTGAAAATTATTCCAGATTTATTGGATAACACGTTCCGATTTCTTGTCAACCATCCATAAAACTTTCGGTACCTACGTTTTCTGACCAACTTCGCCATCAGACTCGAAATTTTTTCAGACAATCAGCCAGATTTCTGTTAGAGATCGGCAAAAAATGTTGGCTGGCTCGTTCGAAAAATGTCCGTCTAGAGACGGAGGCAGGGATTGGCATAGGTATTCTCAACATATCATTTTCTCATATCAACGATTCAAATGAACAAAGAAACAATTCTTTTGAACTCATCAGCCCTGGAGAGTCCTGGTAAGAAGGGATATATTATGTATCTTGCGTGTTTTGTTCGCTTTTATTCTTATTTTTATTTTTATTATTATTATTATTATTATTATTATTTTTTTTTTTAGGTTTTTTTTTATTATCATTTTCCTCCTTTTGTCTTGACACATGCAAAATGCAACTCTTCTTGTTTGTACACAGCGCTTTTGTCTCCAAATAATTTAGCCTCAATGATATGCATACGAAGAAAAATTATGGGCACAGCTCATTTGTTCAAGTACAAAATCACATCTTGATGGAGCATTGCATAGCAAGCAGCATTATCGGCACAGTGCGAACGTACGAGTGCCTAGTAGCTGTAACTAAGGCTGCAGAAACGGAAGCAATGCCAGCAGCAGCAGGATCATAACCATGAGCAGGCCCCATACTCACTGTCGCAATTTGCGTACATAAGTCGTTGGTCGTTGGTAATTAGGTATGAGGCGCGTACGGATGATTATGAAACCAAAGACAGCTACACACTTGATATATAAGTGCTTTGTATGAAAAGGGAACCCGCACGTGAAGATTATTACATTCCCCCGGGGCGTGTGTAATTTTCATATGCACTGGCTCGTTGCATCCGCTTCCAAGTGAATAAAGAAAGAGAAAAAGTAAAAAACGAGCTTTGTTTTCGGACAAAGGAAAAAAAGATAAACATATAGGTACTCCAGCTTTGAGAAAATTGAATCTTTCATAAACAACAAACAAAAAAAAAAAAAAAAACCCTTAAATTTTCGATTCAGACTGAAAAGAAGAAAAAACAAATTTTGCTCTAACAATAATCAGTTTTGGAACACAAAACAGAAGAAGAAAAGAAAAGAAAGGACCAAAATTATTTCGTCATCTCGAGAGTACTTTCAAGGCGCTTTATTAAACTCACCAATGCTCATTGCCACTGAGAATCTTTCTAGGCGCCATAACTCTTATCAGGAGTTCTACAGTAGACGAACAGACGCACTTTCGGAAGGATGGCCTTACTACAATCGATCCAACATTGTTTTTTTTGTTTCTTTATATATTTGGGTAATCCTTGTGCCACAAGAAGGGCTTCTTATGGGAGCACAAGTCAGATGAAGAAATTACAGTGTGACCTTATAAGAAATAAAAATTGACTATTGAACAGAACTAAACCTTTTACTGGGCAATTCCACGCAAAACGGTCCTAAAGGTCACACCTGTCACAGCCATTCTGAGCAGATATTAGGTAATTTCATTGCTTAGCTGTTTGTTAAAAGTTTGCATAATTGTAAATCCTTGAAAGTCACATTCCTGCTCCGAGCTGAAACCATTAAAATAGGAAAAATTAAAAAAAAAAAATAAGAAACCTAGAAAACAGGATCCCGGGGAGTTTAAATATTACTGCGAGCAAATCCGAGGGCCCACTGTGAAACGTTAAATGATCAATGGGCCGAGCAGCAATTGAGAGAGCAGGCTCAGCGAAGGTGCGTCTTAAGATTACCGCAATTAAGAATGACATTGCGAACACCAGAAGCGGACCGAGTAAAACCAATGCGGCGTGAATTCGACAATGAACGAAGGAAACACGGGCGAGGGAAAAACAACTATGAGGACAAGGACAAAGCCCAAAACATGACCATAACATTATCTAGAGGCCCCCTCGATACAAGAGATTGATAAAACAAAGGGGGAATATATCGGTTCTAAAGGCTCCCCCGTTGCCGTAGCTGTAAATCAAAAGTGTGACCCAAAAAAGAAAACGGTCATCACAGGGTTTGCTAAGAAGAACCGGGGCTCGGTGGAATAACCACTTGCCCTTAGATTACCGAAATTGAACACAACTATGTATGTGCCAGCCAGTTCTTAATGAAACAAAACATAAATATCCAACTTTATTCTAAGGACGGATTTCATAGCTATGGATATTTGATGGGCTATTGTTGTAGTTTAGTGAATTGCCGTGATGGAAAGATCTTAATAGTCAAGTATATTTATCCTAATGATGAGGGAACCTCTTGATAGGGCTGTGTCCTCACGTGGCGGGACTCACTCCAGTCTATTAATGAACTGTTCCTCTACTGTAAGCTTGCAATGCTAATGATCGTTAAAACGTTTTTTGGGCTTCGGTTGGTTGCGTTGACGGGCAAGTTTTCTGTTCGCTGATTTCTTTTTCGCAGCGCAGTAATTATAGCGAATTATGGGTACAGAAATGTGACGTCAAATTTCGTTGGAGGTAATATTGCTTGTTCCTTCGTTCATACAGTCCAAGCATCATTAAACGATTATGAACAAAAAAAAAAAAAGCCCTGCTTAAGTATGTGCTTATGCATGTGTACGTATATATGTAGTTGGCACAACGTAAATTTTCCTTACTGACCCAGTCATCCGTCCATTCGTCCAGTCGGCCTGCAAGTCATTTGGCGTTGATAGCTCGTCCGCCAGTCAATTACTCCGTGGCCGAATTGATGGATGGTTTAAGAGTTCCTTTTTTTTTTATTTCATCTTCATTTTATTTTTATTTTTACTTTTATTTCGTGTACGCGTGAAAAAGCCATCGTTCCTTCAATAATAATTACATTTAATTCAGGCTGACGGACCGAGTTACCAATGGTCAATGCTATTTATATATATTATATATATATATATATAGGTATGTATTTGTTGAGTGTGGTGTGTGCTTTGTATGTTTTGCTGATTGCGCCAAAGCACGAAAAACCACAATCGGTATAATCGATGGATTCGAGTGATGGACTGACGACGGACGCACGAACAGGCGGACGGACAAGTGAAAAGACGGATGTGCGAATTTTCGACCACTGATCCATTAAATGCCATTTGCCTTGCCATCAATTCCTTGAGCTCAACTACACAACATCGTCGAGAAAATAATCCTCAAAAAAACAAAAACAAAAACAAAAAAATAATCGCAATAAAACTAACAATGGGCGTAGGTAATATTCGACTTAGAGGGACAACCCTTACAAAAGAACCTCAGATTTATTTAAACAAAAAAAGAAAATCATCCACATAGAACCTATGTAGCTGTCTCCTTTGAAATCTAGTGCGCGCAACATTGGCCCCTCTCGGGTTCCCCTGACAACGGCCATGGGACCAATCAACAAGCTTATAAAAATATATCCGCTACATTTCTTACCTACCTTACTAATTCCAACGGCATTTTCTTTTCGTTTCCTTTAATTTGTTTGCTTAGCAGATCAATCGACCCTCATGCCCTTATGCCCTTATGCCTTTACCGCTGCCTTTGCCTTCGCGAATTGAATAATTCGCATCGACAAGGAGCATTAATAAACAAAAACAGCATGTTTTACACAATGCGATTATCCCAAAACAGTTTGCACCCCGGATAAAGAGGAGATAATTTGTCGATCAGAGTGTTTTCTTTCTTTTGTTCCTTTTTTTTTTTTTTTTTTTGCTTGGAAGCGTGTTCGGCTTGGTGCGACTTGCGATCGTCGTCATTGCTAGCCGGGCCATAAATACCATACATACATACATACATAATTGCAAACGAAGATCAATGAAGTTCGGGTATCGATCGATAACTGATATTAAGCAGCAATCATCGAAATCGTATTGCAAGAGGGCAAGAGCCGGATCACTACTAGCTAGACGGACAGCTGAGGTCATTGAGACAGTTTAGTCGCTGAACGGTGAATGGTCAACCATTCATCGATTGAGCGGCTGAGCGGTGTTGAGTGGTACTGTTTTTTTTTTTTTCTTTTCATTTTTTAACCGCATGCGATCGAGTTTGCATCGATGATCGATTATTATTTTTTTGGTGGTTTTTTTTTAATTTTTTTTTTTTTATTACGCTGGAGTGCTTTAATGTGTGTGCGTGTGTGCCAACGTGAACGCCACACAATTTTCGGATGCATTTTGCATTCTCGTCATCGTTGAGCAGAGCATAAGTAATAAGCAGTAAGAAGAGTGAAGGTGTACTCGCCGCAAAGGCAACAAAAACAACAACAACATTGCCCTGTATGTCGTATGACGGACGACGGACGAGTCCACAATGGATTTTCGGCCGCTTGTGGAGCGTGTGTGCCCGTGTGTGCGTGTGAACGAGACCGCATCAGACGCAAAACAAAAAAGCAGCTGTTCAATCGAAATTAATGTTGTAGTTTTTGCGGTGTTCAGTTTCATTAAAACGGCGCAACTCTTAACCCCTTCACCGCCGCGCAAACCCAAACCGACACATTCGTGTTTATCATAACTCGTCATGAGGGTCTTCCAATACGCTTGCATTCATTCTGGCCTCTTCGTCTCTTTGTCTCTTTGTCTCTCGGTCGCGTATTTGGTCGCTGGCCCGTCATTTCCTATCGTGTGTCGGGTCGTGCTGTGTTTCGTGTCGTGTGGAAGTTGAAGATACGCAATCAAACACTTACAACATAATTCATTGTTTGCTGCAAGCGAAAATTATATACAAACATATTGTCAGGGGTAATTATCCTTTTACCTTATTAATTACTATTTAATAGTGGTCCCATGAACAAGTCGTCCAATGCAAGTGCCATCATGCACGCGACGAGTTCATGCACGAACACACTATTCAAAATGCGCTGTGTAAAATCTGTATAATCGCGTCAGTGAAATTTCTATTGCAATTATAAGATAGAATTTTTCAATTAAGACATTTGCGCCCCAGTTATTAAAAGAAGACAACGCCCCCATATAAAAATATGCACTCCGCTAGAAATTGATTTTCTCAATTGGATCCTCAAATGGAAACCTTTCGTAAAGCAAGCAAAACATATAAAAATTGACTCATGTCGGCCAATTCAGACTGTGGTCCGACTGTGGTCTGTGGCCCTGCCAGTCACGAGAAAATCAATGGTATTATTGGTCTTCGAATTTTTGATGGACGTCTTCGCCTTTGAAAATGGACGTACGAGTATTGACTCATCAGTCTATAGAGGGGTTGATTTGACCTTGTGTCATTTTTGACAACGCTTCCATTGGCCGTTGGAATTGATGTCTAGGCCGCTCACATAACACAACACACTTTTACGGTAAGATTTCTTAATAAAAAATCTTCTGCATTAACCATCAATTATGCCCACATTAGAATTTAATTCCATGCTACACCATATATATCATTTAATTCCAATTATATATAGTACATATTATTGCGTTTCAAGGTTTCCAAATTCTTCTCATTCTCTTCGGTCTGATTGCAATAGAATCCTCTTGGAATACTTATCCTTAAATCAGTGTGTTCCTTCCAATTAGATTTAAAAAGGATTAACTTCCTTCGTGCTGATTCGAATGCACTGCATTGCCGATTCGCCTTTATCACGAACCCTCAAAATGGCTTTCCATGTTAAATCTGAAATTCGCCGTTTTGCCAATAGATGGCGCTATGTACATACGTAAGTTTTAAGGGAGGATGCTGCTGTCTGGGTAGTTTTTAAATTTTATCTGTGGTATGCTTGCATCCAGAATACAGCATTGATTTCGCGCCTTCATCTACTTCCTCTTCGTTATATCCTACTTCAAAATATTCTTCTCGATCATATCCTTCTTTGTTTTCTTCATTTTCGGGATTATGAGCAACTACTTAACTCCATTCGAAGTACTAGGGGCCCAGTAAAAGGTCAATTTGAAATCGAATGAATTAATTCTAGGAATCGAATATTTTTATGCGATTTCAAAGTGAATTCAAAATGAATAAAATGAACTTTAACAGAAGTTTAGCTGTGACTTTGAAAAATTAAAATTTAAATAAAAATAAAAAGCAGTCTTGGCAAAATATTGGGAGCTTTAGCTCTCTTTTGGCAGCCGGAAATGACAGCCACCCGAATGCAAAAATAATAGGCGGATTTTAAGGTTTTGCATTATAGTCCGCTAGGATTGGATTGGAGCCAATTTAAGTGTCTAAATATAACATAGGATGTTTACATAATCAGCCAGGTCCGCATATAGCTGATCCGTCGCTACTTTTTCGCCCTTGACAAATCCAGTTACGATTTACATTTTGGCCCCCCATAAAACTCAACTGTCCTTCAATTTAACCCTTCAAAAAAAAAAAAAAAAAAAAAAAAAATCCCCAACATATAAAAAAAGTTTTTAATTGTCTTTCATGTTTCGTTGACCGCTCTTAATTTTGGAACAACTTTGAAAAGTATTTCGTCGGCTTAAAGTGTAAACCTGCTAACTAACAATTTCAAAACTTTGCAGGGTAAACAAAAAAAATTTTTTTTTGTTCGAGACTTAAAGCTTAGGCAGGAAACCCAAAATATGGATGGTTTTTTTTCGTCCTATGGGAAGTCCCTTCAAAATTCGATTCTGTGCACAATACAAAAGCTTCGTTGGAGTCACTTGTTGGTATTAGCTGTAAACTTTGACCACTTGGTTGGACTTAGCAGTTTTACTCATCACCAATTTCTCCGTATTTAAAATTTGAAATTAAAAAAGATTTTTTTGCCTGACGATGCAGAGTGCTTTTTTCTTTCGAATGACATCGAATATTCAGAATCGGTTAAAAGTGAACTTAGCAGGTTTACACTTTAAGCCGACGAGTTTTTATCCACAAGATCTTATAGTAGGGGAGCCCAAGAGGGGATTTTTGCAGTTACTCGAGCGTATCAGAAAATAATATGGGGAGAAAGCTTGCACCCTGTTATATGGCCCCACCATATATGAGCGCTCAATATTGGGGTGTACGTTGAGGGCAGCCCGTCAGATTAGTAAAAAAAATCGATCCTCTGAAAAACTCGAGCGCGTCAGATTAAGAGAAGGTAATTTAAGTAGATGTTAAAAAGTGTATATTTCAATTCTCTAATTTAACATCTCGGGCTCCCCTACTATTATGGGGATTCGATTTCTAGACCATGCCTGTATAAGTAGGTATATAAAAGAAAACCATATCAAATCGAAATCACAATCGCATAGTCTATAAAGGGATAAACGAAAATCAAATGATTTTTCAATTTAAGCATTCTGGAAAACATCTCAGCCTTCCAACCAACTATCTATATCCATTTTTGTGAAACAAGTTTCAATTTTTCGGTCTTCTCCGTTCGTTTTTAAATTTCATGATCCTGGAAGATAGGATTTTCATTTCGTTCAAAAACTTTTTCGGCTTTCAAATTCGTCACGACGGTATGTAAGTATGTAGTTGGTGTAGATGCCAACTTGCGAGGCGAGAGGCCCTGGGTTCGACTCCCAGCTCAGGTCGTGGACGTTAGTTATGACGTTTTTCCTGTTTCTATTTTTCTTTGTTTTCCCATTATTCGTGGTATCACAACGGGCCCCTTTTGAGGCCTAAATGTGTCACCCTTAATGGTGGCAGCCACACAAACCTAACCAAACCTACAGTAATAATAGTTTTTTAAGCAAATTTAGTTCATGAAAACTTAACCCTTGACTGCATGATAATAAAATAATGGTGAAACAATTTTTTTCGCAGTAGATAAATAATTTTTTAAGGCTTCAAAAATAATTATATGTTTTCGTTTTTCATCAGAGAAGCCGTCATATGCGAAAAAGGGTTAATAAATGTTCTACAAACATGAATACCTAACGAAAAAAAGATTAATTTCGATATTCTTAAAATATATACCTGTTATAGATATATGTCAGCCATATCAGAAAAAAAAAATTATAAACAAAAACCAAATAATAAAAAAAAATAAAACAAGTAAGAAAGCTAAAGTCGGTCAAGCCCGACATTGAAATACCCAGCGTCCCGACAATATGTAGCGCACTATGTTTTGCTTCTCTATTGTGGGCGTGGCAGTGGAAGGGCCACATAAATTATTTCCTACACCTTTCATTCGCCTTGGTTAACCTATTTGCGAATTTGAAAGCTTCTGCGCAGTACACCAAATATCAATGGAAGTGTGTTGTAGTGGTTCGCAAGCTACAAGCATTTTACTGAAAACACAATAAATTCATTTGTGGGCGTGACAGTGGGCGATGTCTCCAATTTTTACTTAGGATCATACTCGAGATATCAGATTACACATGTGTGGCCAATATTCGACTTCATTGGCTCAGCTGTTTCGGAGGAGAACCGACCACTTTGACGACGGACGCACTTTGCAGATTTCAGATTCTAATCGGAGGCTTAAATATACACTCAAATTCTAAGTTTCATTGAAATATTTTGAAAAAGTCCGATTTTGAGGCAGTTTTGGGAATTTTGTGACAGACCCTAGTACTGGAGGTACCCTTAATAATGGACCGACCAAGGAAATTTTTTGGGAAGATGTTTATGGCTACAAAGGAAGCATAAGTGCGAAATTTCGTTCAGGTCCCATTTGAATTTCGGGTGTAGGAGACAATTTTCGAAAAATGCCCTTCTGCCACGCCCACTTTTAAAATTTTTGGAAATCATATTACTTGCCTTGAAACATGTTCAAATATCAGATTTCATCAAAATATGTTAAAATACTCCGATTTTAGAGCAGTTTTTGTTGTTTTCGTAACAGACCCTAGTACTGGAGGTACCCCTAAAAATGGTCCGATCGGGTGCACTCTCGAACTTGTTCTTACTCATGTCCCCGTGAGCACGCATACCAAATTTTGTCGAGATAGCTCAACTCCTTCCATAAGATAACTGTATACAGACAACGGACAGACAGACAGACAGACGGACAGGCGGACGGACATGTCTAAATCGAATCTCCTGGTGACGCTGATGATTTCTATATATATAATTTTGTAAAATAAAATGTCACGTGAAAAATTACTTTATTACACAATTTGTTGGTTCAATAATTAAAATTGAATACCAATAGCACATTTTTGTTTTGCAGTTTCTTATACATACTACATAACCAATTTTCCCTAAAAATATATAACACTTAACCATATTTCTAACTATATAACTAACTACATATATTAACCATATATTAACTATATATTAAGTATATATCTGACAGATTAATTGATCAGCCAGCGCCGACATGTCATCTCGTTCAAATAAACCTTTCACACTGAACGGTGCGTAACGAATCATTGTGAATATACCGAGTTAATTAGAGAGTTTCAACTCTTTATTTTTGAAAATTATTTACAAAATATTGGTGCGTTGGTCAGACAGACAAAGAATTTTGTTAGGAAGGTTAAGTAAAGGTTTTGAGGATTGCATAGAAAGTGATTAAGATGATTTCATTAAAAGCAATAGAAAAATATATTTTTTCTATGGAAAAATCAAAAACTTTTTCTACTTCTTCATTGCCAATGTCGTTGTCATTGTCATTATCATTATCATTATCACTATCACTGTCATTGTCCCTGTCAATGATGTTATCAATGCCATTTCCATTATCGCTATCGTTATCGTTGTCATTCTCACTATCATTGTGATCAGCAACATCTTAGGCATCAATCATCTTCGTCAAAATGATGAAAAGCATCATATAATACCCATTGCTATCATTATCATGCTCGTCATCATTATCATCATCAGTAACACGATCACCACCATAGAAAGCATTTAGAAATTCCCTCAAAAGGATGAGAGAGCATACCCACTGCCCCCATAAATCGATCATTTGTTGTTGGTCCGGCTCAGGTGATCTTGTAATTCGTAAACATTGTCCCAAGTCCATCTTGGCTCTTTTCACAGCGTCCGATCTTGAGATATTTCTATTTCACTCTATTTGGAAAACTTTTTCTTGACAATTGGGATGCTTTCGTGAGACTTGGCCATACCATACTTTCTCTTCGGAGAAAGTTCACACTGATCCTTTTGGCATCTGTAATTAAAACCGTTACTTTTCGCCTGAATTTTTTTTTTTTTTTTTCTTTGTCGATGTAGGTATGTCTTTGAATGCGTTCACAATTGAAGGAAATTGTTTCTTGAAATTGAATTAGTGAAAACCAGCAGGCATACATTCTCCTCGGAAAGGACTTAGACATTGACAACTGCGCAGAAAACAAGTTCTCTAAAGATACCAAACGGTAAAAAAAAAAAAACGAAAAAAAAATCTTTTTATTTTTTAATCTCATCTCGAGCAGCTAGCAGCGAGCAGCGGGCATCGACCTCGATCATCAAAGAAATTGAAAATGCGGCATTGCCTTGAGCAGTGAATATGTAAATTAATTGTGAAAGGATGTGAAATTTGAGTAGAATAGTGATGATTGACGAGAGAGCGAGAGAGAGAGAGAAGAGAGAGAGAGCGAGCGAGCGAGGTAGGCACGGAGCGGCAACAACTGCAACGGCAACGGAATCCTTTCAGTTTTGAGTTTGCGATTTTTTTTTTTTTTTTTGGTTTTTTATTCGCTACACAAAGAGTTACTCACACATGTGCGGCGCTCTCTTGTCGCGTATGCAAATTTATTGCGCGCTCATTTTTCTCCTTTTGTGTGCTGATTTCCTTGCTTGTCGCTCGAGCGAAGAATGATTTATGATAAATCGAAGACAGAATGAAAGGTCTGACAAGTTTCCTATAGACTGCCATTGTCTTCGATCGGCTGTCAAAGCGAAGTGAATTGCTGCATTCAGATGCAAATTAAAAGTGAAATTCGGAATTAGAAAAGAACGCGAGTGGAAATCGAAATTGAAATTGAATTTCCCTATTTTGAGGAATTCGCACACAGGTACAGGTAGCCTTCAAATTAAACAGTGCCAAACTGGCGCGCTGGCAAACTGTGAAAATTAATGTTTTCACATGCGCATGCGCAGCCTTCAATCGAAACAGAAAAAAAGAAAGAAAAAAAATATATTAAATGCTCGAGCTGCATACAGTTCAGAGTGCTATAAAAGTTATAAGTAAAATATGAAACTGAAAAATTTGTCGCAGACTATGCCGCAGTGTTTCCCATCCATTGTCACAACATTGAAAATGAAATAACACCCTTACCCTTGACAGACAGGGCTTGTTAGGGTGCTGGTACAATTTTGAATAGGTTAACTGTCCTCCTAAATCCTTAAATAGTCCATTTCATTCATACAGGATTCGTGACTCATACTTACTTAATATTAAGACCTTGTTCTTAGTGTTCTAGGATCGCCATATTCAGAATAAAACCAACAAACAAGGATTAATGTAGAGCTTGAAGATCAAGATCATAGGACAAGAGGAGAAGACAGAGAAAAAAGGACGAGGTCAAAGAGGAGGAAGTGATTTTAGAGGCGTTTGTTGATGAGGCACAACAGGACGACATTGGACATTCTCTCCAGTATTCTATAGCCAAGTATTGACTTTCAATATGAGCGTCCTTATTATACTTAATTAGCCACTCTACGCTTAGAATCCTTTTTCATTTAGGTATGTGTCCTCAGTTTAGCAAAAAGATTTTCAATATCAGATTACGTAGCTGGGTACATGTTTTGTTAATATTTTACAATGGTTTTATCCGCGACACTGCAGCTGTTATAGAAACCGTTGGAACGAGAATTTCTCGATGGAGTATCATTAACATGAGAAGAGAGCTTATTGATTTCGAAGACTTGTGATCGTTTTCGTATGGTGCTTTACATCTTCAAACAATGTTTACGATATATAGCCCCGTCGGCATACGTATGGTACTTATTTTATATACATACATAGTCTATACATATCTGACGACATGCTGAACGATGTGGCCCTTGGATGTAAAGGGCTTCAATTTTAAGTACTTGATTTATGGCAAGGATATCTGTAACATTAGAATTTGATTAAAATTTCTGCGATTGGGTTCTAAGAAATTCATTGAAACGATTCAATATTTTATGCTCGCAAACGATCGTTTCTTTTATCCTGCTAACTCAATTCCGCCCCAGCAGAAATTCGATTTAAAAGTAAAAATGCCGATCTTGGAAGGCCCCCATATACATTTAGGAGAATATCATATGCATATACTTTTGTGTACATATGTATATCGACATTAATGTGAGCATTCTTAGGTGCACATAAGGAACCCTGACATGTACATACGTGTATATGGATGTATTATTTACAAAAACGATATGAACATTGCTGGCATGTAAAACGGCATTTCACAAACTGCCTCTTCCTCTTCCTCTCCTCTGCCTCTGGCTCTGCCGCTGTCTCTTTCTCTGAATCGGCCTCCGGCCCTATCTCTTCGACTGTCTCTGCTTCTTGTACATACAAACAGACATACTTGAGTACATTGAGGATAGCTAATGTGCGACATTTGCATAAAAATGTTACAATTTCAATTCTTTTTGAAAATGCGAATGCCATGAAGCATACTCAATGTGCTCGCACACCGAAGCCTACACACATGTATGCATTGTATGTACATATGTACATATATCCCGCAAAATATATTAACATATCTCTATATCCATGCTTTTGTAGATACGAGCACTCCACGTGCATGCGTATGTGTGCTTTCCGAATGGCTGAAACTTAATATCATATGCAAAGTATGTTCGCAACAAATATTCTCCTTTTTGGCATGCATTATACTTTCGTTTGAAAAAGATGCTTACATGATTTATTGAAAGCCTTCGAGAGTATGAGACATAGATATCGAATTTACAGGGTGACTTTCATTTCGATCAAACGAATTTAAACAAAAATTTTACGAAAGACAACCAAAAAAAAAACCACTCGATTGTTGAATATTGCTAAAATATTCCAAGGATATAAAATACTCGTTAATCGGATGTTAACATCCTTAAATGTATCTCTTATAATGCTTACATACTGGACTCACTACAGTCTTCCCTTACAACAACACAACTTTGTTTGACCTCGACAAGGCATTGCTAGCAATTGATGAAAGATTTCTTTTATAAGTTGCATCATCACCATAAAATAAAGAACTCAGTATAAAAAAATCCTTACAAAACAGTCGATGCCAGACAGATAGGACCTTTTTATGAAACTACAGTTAACTCTCTGTTTGCGGACACCCCTCTTTGGCGGACAATTTTTGGGAATGTTCGAGTGTTCCTGTTTATCAAATAGTTTCCTTCAGTACACTTTGTTCGACAGGTTGCTGCAATGTCGAGTTAATTCCATGACATAAATAGTATTTTACGGCGGTTTCTCAATGTCGAGACCATGTCCATGACACCCCTGTGAATAATAGTCATGTTGGATTACAGGGGGTTCTGCATTAGCCAAGGCCGCCGGATTACAGAGGTTCCACTTTATGTGCTTATGATGCCCGCATTATTTAAGCTCAGACAGTCGAGGTGAAATTTGAACTTGTAATAGATCGATTGATTACTTTCTCCAAAGAGCTTTCAATCTCATATTTTCCTGACTCCACAACAACACTAGGCTCGAAAGCGAGAGAAAGAGAGAGAGAGAGAGAGGAGAGAGAGAGGAGTAAGAGGGCGATAAGAGTGCAAGAGCTAGAGCGACAGATTAAGCAGAGAGGAGAGAGGAGATGAACTGAGAGAGAGAGAGAGAGAAGAGAGAGAACAAGAGAACGAGAAAGAGCGAGACGAGAGAGAGAGAGAGAGAGGAGAGAGAGAGAAGAGAGAGAGACGAGGGAGAGAGAGAGAGCGAGGAGAAGAGAGAACGAGAGAGAGAGAGAGACGAGAGAGAGAGAGAGAACGAGAGAGAGAGAGAGAGAGAGAGAGAAGAGAGAGAGACGAGAGAGAGAGAGAAGAGAAGAGAGAGAGAGAGAGAAGAGAGGAGAGAGAGACGAGAGAGACGAGAGAAGAGAGAAGAGAGAAGAGAGAACGAGAGAGAGAGAACGAGAGAGACAGAGAACAAGAGAGAGAGAACGAGATAGAGACAGAACGAGAGAGGGAGAGAGAGAGAACGAGAGAGCGAAAACGAGAGAGAGATAGAATGAGATAGAGACAGAACGAGAGAGGGAGAGAGAGAACGAGAGAGCGAAAACGAGAGAGAGATAGAACGAGATAGAGAGAGAAACGAGAGAGAGATGAGAGAACGAGAGAGAGAGAGAGAGACGAGAGAGAGAAACGAGAGAGAAAGAACGAGAGAGAGAGAACGAGAGAGAGAGAGAACGAGAGAGAGAGAGAGAACGAGAGAGAGAGAGAACGAGAGAGAGAGAGAGAACGAGAGAGAGAGAGAAACGAGAGAGAGAGAGAACGAGAGAGAGAGAGAACGAGAGAGAGAGAGAGAACGAGAGAGAGAGGAACGAGAGAGAGAGAGAACGAGAGAGAGAGAGAACGAGAGAGAGAGAACGAGAGAGAGAGAGAGAGAGACGAGAGAGAGAGAACGAGAGAGAGAGAGAACGAGAGAGAGAGAACGAGAGAGAGAGAGAAGAGAGAATGAGAAAGAGAAAGAACGAGAGAGAGAGAGAGAAATGAGAAAGAGAAAGAACGAGAAAGGGAGAGAACGAGAGAGATAGAGAGTGAGAGAGAAAGAGAGAGAGAGAACGACAGAGCGGGAAAGAGAGAGAGAAAGGGGGAAAGTGACAGAGAAATGCAATCAGAGATGCCGCGGTCTTGACGGGCCCCGATTTAGGAGGCAGCAAGCCGTAGCATCGTTAACATCTAAAAACATTTCTCCATTTGTGCCATCATGGAAAAATCCTTTTTTTTTCCCCAGAGCAGCAAAAATCCACCGCTGGGCCACCTTGACATGTCAAGATCAAATCAACTAAGATATAATTAAGTTCAGACAGGGCTTAACCCATTTTGAACTGACAACAACAAATAGCCATTAATTTTGTTTAAAAAAAAGTTCAAACAGCCAGTTCAAAATGGATTAAACTATAAGTATAATATGTGTAGGGTTATATGATATGGGAGGGTTTTTTTCTCTTCCCCGAGAATTTACCATTCCTGTGTACACGGAAGACCGTCTCTACGATTCTACAGCTCTACGTAGAGCTACCGTCGACCTATCGTTAAAGCCACTGAAAAAGAAAATATTAACGAAAAACAAATTATTCCTCGAAAAACATTAAAACTTTAAACTCCTGATTTGGCAGCTCTCTGCAAGGAGTACGTATTCTTAAACACCCTGTCTATAATATATATATATGTCTTACAACACTGAATTTGCGGGTATAAAAAGAAACATCCATACAAAGCAGCAGAGAGCGTTTCGCCCCTCACAAACACGTGTGTCGAATTCATTTCCATACATCACAAAAAAATTGTTCAAGAAGGAACAGAGAAGAGGCTCAGATACCACCAGGATGAGAGGAACATAATAACAAAATAACAAGGAAGCCAACAACCCAACAACCCAGCAACCGAGCAACTCAGCCAAGCAGCCAAGCAACTTCGTTTACGACGGCAAGGACAGCTCATCGCAATTTGCATATATTTATCCATCAAATTGATGGATGCTGCACTGGACAGGAATACATACACGCGAGCACACGAACACATTTGCGAACATTTGCGAGCATTTGCGAACATTTGCAGAAGAAATTTCTTCGAGAGGCTCGAGCAATACAAAAAGTGTCAGTTAAACGCATTTGCGATTCTCAAGTACGTCTTCCATTTCCTTGCGCGTAAGCGCTTATCCTCAAATGTTTCAAGATATGAGATATCACGGCATTATATATATATATATATGTATATGGGCACATACACATACATACATATGAGCGTTTGCATGTACGTATGGCGTCTATGTATGGCAATCGCTAAATGAAATAACTTCCGGTATGGAAAAATTCGCAAAAGCCTGAAAGAAGCGCTTTAAACTTCTCCAACTTATAGGCTTTTTCTCATACTACATACATACATGTATAGTATTAAAAAAGAAAGTTGGTCTTGAATATCTAGGATTTTATATTTACGATTGGAAGATCAGAGCACTGTAGGGTAAGTATGCACTATTTCGAAAGTACTTTTAGGCTCAAAGTCTTCAATCCAGTTTAAACTTGTTGATGATTTCAACTTTCAAATGAAAGTCTTCAATAAAACTGATGCCAGGCTTGTTTATTTGGTTTGAATAGTAGAAACGAGAGAGCCGAATTAAGCCGTTATATCTCGGTGTAATGATATGCACACATATACATACGTATATATAAAAGTGGCGACCAGCAAACCGTGACGTTTTTTGTGTAAAAATTTCCTTTGACTGGCCTTATTATTCGAGAAAATGCTCTTCAAAATTTTTATCTTTTCAATGCTCTCATCTTTTTTACTTTCTGGCCATTATTGTTAAATCGCTTGAAAGCTGTAAAACGTAGAGAGACAGAAGAGAGAGAGAGAGAGAGAGAGAGAGAGAAGAGAGAGAGAGAGAGAGAGAGAGAGAGAGAAAGAGAGAAGAGAGAGATGAGAGAGAGAGAGAGAGACGAGAGAGAGAGGAGAGAGAGAGAGAGAGAGAGAGAGAGAGAGAGAGAGAGAGAGAGGGAGAGAAGAGAGAAGAGAGGGAAAGAGAGGAAAGAGAGGGAAAGAGAGAGAAAGAGAGGAAAGAGAGGGAAAGAGAGGAAAGAGAGGGAAAGAGAGGAAAGAGAGGGAAGAGAGAGGAAAGAGAGGGAAGAGAGGAAAGAGAAGAGAGGGAGAGAGGAAGAGAGAGAGAGAAGAGAGGAAGAGAGGGAAAGAGAGAGAGAGAGAGAGAAGAGAGAGAGAAGATCGAGAGAGAGAAGAGAGAGAGATCAGAGAGAAGCAGAGAGAGAAGAGAAGAGAGAGAAGAGAGAGAAGAAGAGAGAGAGAAGGAAGAGAGAAAGAAGAGAGAGAGAGAGAGAGAGAGAGAAGAGCGAGAGAGAGAAGGAGAGAGAGGAGAGCGAGAGAGAGAATGATTTGTAAGAGAGGGAGAGAGAGGAAAGTTGGATTTTCCCTTGAGGAGAGAGAGGAAGAGAGAGGAGAGAGGAGAGAGAGAGAGAGAGAGAGGGAGAGAGAGAAAATGAAATTTGTTGTGAGCTTACAATATATACGAATTCTTTGGCATACTTTGTGCTCTCCTTTAGAGGGTCGATTTCACATAAAACTGAACGCTTAGAATTGTGACATATGAAAAGATCTGCTCCTACAAGAGTTTATCGAAAAATGAGAGATTTCACGACACGATTTATTTCAGTGCAATCGTATTTAGGATATAACTATGTTTGCTATATCAGAAGACATTTTGTTTTTATTTCTTCACGTGAACCTCTCCGTTGCAGTGAGCAAGGATTTTGCTAAGCAGACTCTTTTTTACATTGAAAAATTTTCATTTTTGTCCCTCAAGAGAGCGGCTCAAGAGTGGCAAGTCGGATTTTCCCCCTTTTTACGTCAACTTTTCAAGTAGCCCGGACTTCCCAATGAAATCCAAACTCATTTCACAGCACCGATCGAGTCTAGCGTAAGACCTCGCACAATTGAAAAGACTGAGAAAAAGTTTCATTCGGAACCGAAATTCCTTAACTGGCCTGAGGCCACTTATAAAAACGGATGCAAAACCTTTCCGAAGGCCCCATATTTTCCCCCGTATACAGCCCTATTCTAATTGAATATTCCCCGAGAAATTGTTCTCCGCGGAAAAAGGAGGTATTCTTAACGTCAGTGACAGGGAGAACCTGATGATTTTTGCTTCTTTGTATTTCCTTTCCAGTGTGATTAGAATGAAAGAATTTTTTTTTTCAAATCCGCTCGGAAAAAGTCCCTAGGATTATTTGGAATCGGGCTGACAGTGTCAGTGCGGGCATGAATGCTTCACTGTATATAGATGGCGATCTCTCAACGCCATTTTGTTGGCAATCATTCAAATCATTTCCTGTGGTATGTAAGAAAACGAAATAGTTGATCGCGATATCCTTAAATGACGAAAGGAGTGATCGAAAACGATTTTCAATGTTTCAATCCAATAATATTTTACAGTGTGGGATACGAATTTCTGATAAAAAAAAAAAGACAATTAAAGGTGTTATAGTCAGGCGAAACTGACAATAGAATACACGATACATAGATAAACAGTAAGTCGAAAAAGAAGCTCTTTTTCGAAATTGCATTGAAATATATCGAAAAAAGAACTCTGATTTTGTGGCAGTTTTTGAATTTTTTTTTTTTGACAGACCCTAAAACTGGAAGTACCCTAAAATGGTCCGATCTAGTCCATTCTCAAACATGTGCTTATACATGTCTCCGTGAACAGGCATTCCGTCAAATCTTCGATAAGAAAACTGTATACTTTTATGTGGACACCCCCCTTAAACGGATACTTTTTGGGGATGCTTAATTATTCCTGCTTCTCAAAAAGTTTCCTCTCAAGCGGACACCTCTGTTAAACAGACATATTTTTTTGGTCTCTTAGGTGTCCGTTTAAGAGAGAGAGAGAGAGAGTACACTGTATATAAAACAAATAAGTTCGAAAAGAAGTTTGTAGGCGGAAAATTACAAGGGTAAGAATCAGACCTTGAAATGACCACTTAAAGGAAAGAAAAAAAAATGACCATAGGTTTGAAACGGTTAAAGTCATTGAGCCAGGTGTCTTATCAAAAGCGGGAAGATGGAAATCTTGAACACTGTTCATTGGCTTTTTTTCTTGTGCTTCTTCTTTTTGGTTTCAGTTCCGTCATCCTCACGACGAAGGAGCCTTTCATGCTCGATGGATAATTTGTGCCACTTGAAAACTTCGATGGGGAAAGAAAAACTTTTTTTTTCTTTTTGTTCACCGTTTTCGAAACGATTGAGTTGAGCTATGAAATCATCTTCAAGCTCGAATATTTCAAATAAAACGCTCAGATGTGTTACCAAGCTACTACGTATAATTGAAGGCTCGTTTCGAGGACTTCGGCCTTGGCATTTGAAAGACGATGGAAACCATATTTATGCTTTCAAAAAAACTATATGTACACAGAAACATGTGTTTGCATCAATGTGTGGATGATTGAATGAATCGATGGACGTATGCGTGTATGAACGGACGTGTGTTGTACGTATATGTATATATACGTGTGTGTGTGTGTGTGTGTGTGTAATTTTCACCACGCCCGTTGGAATTGAAGGTCTCAAATCACTTTTGAAAATTTTTAACTCAAAATCGAAATGCATTGATGAAAATCGTCGATCTTTGTTGTTAGTTTTCGCATTTGCACACACCCATGGAAGCGATTTTTTTCAAATGGTATAAATCCGATTTCCCACAAGTCAAAGTTTCGACTTTGCGCTGCCACTCCGCTCCATTCTACTCCGCTGCACAGCAATTCCAAACCCGGCAAAATTCGGCTACTTCCAGCTATGTGATTCCTTTGATTGTATGTTGATTGTTGAGTCAACGCCAATCGATTCGTCGCATCATGTATCGTTAATAGGATATGATGACAAAACAACAGCAAAAGCAACGAGAACAACAGCAACAAAAACAGCAACAACAACAACAACAACTATAGCGAAAACAACAAAAGCGACAAAAACAACACAAAAAAAAATTATTGAAAACATATTTTCAAGAGACTCCGAAGAAGCTCCACAAAAAAAAAAAGAAAAACTAAACGAAAAATCCTTTTTCTATTTGAGTTTTCCAAGAGCGAAAAAAACCCGTCGCGAACGACAAAAAAATGATGAACTTCTCTTGCCGCCTGTTTAATTGAACTGTGTCGTTCCTGCTTAATTGCGAACTTTTGGACTACCTCACTGTGTCCGTAGCGTCATTAAATCTGGTTGGAAACTCCAATTCATTTCCTTGTAATTTCTGCATATTGCTTTGTTTCTTCCATCTACACTGTGCCCACTGGAGTAGAGAGACACACACGCACACACACACACACGCACACACACCCAAAGCACGGCATAAACGAACTGGAAACCGTGCACACTAGCGCGAGCTGTTAATTTTCTATAGTCTTTTTCTCCGGTTCATTTCGACATTTCCATCGGCAATTATATCTGCACCATTTCCACATCAGGGATACACTTTTTCGCATGTGCGCATGTGTGCGTGCAAATCTCTTCAGTGTGCGTTCAGTTCGTTCCAGGAACTTCAAACTTCTCTTTATATGCTCGCATTTTGTGCACGTGTGCACGTGTCGTGTGCGCTTGGCACTCTCGGTTGAAGCATGCAAAGGAAAAACAACGAGACCCTGTGCATGTGTTAGAGCAGCACAGAAAATTCCTTCCCCTCCAAAGTACATTTCTTTCATCGTCTCTCTATATGTATGTATATGTTTACACACAGTTTTCGGAGCGGGGCATGCGCATTGGTCGAGAAAGTTAATAGTGACAACGGGAATCCGGTTGGAAAGATTTTGTTGTATGCTGTGCGGGGCGGGCGGCGAGCGGCGAGCGGCATATGGTGTTTTTGTGTATTCCGACTCTCAAAAAAAAAAAGGAAAAAAATGAGAGTTCAATGCAAAGCTAAACTGTGAGAGTGAATTTTTGTGATGATTTTAGAGTTTTAAGAAAATTTATGAAACTGGTATGTTGGTGCAATTTTCTACATACAAACACAGGCGCACACACACGGACACACACATACACGCGCGCATGCATAAAAGTGCCAGCACATTTGCGAAGAGAATGTGATTTTTTTTGCGGCTTGTTCTCCATTTTTTGTGTTGTGTGAAGGTGTTCGCTTTTCGAGAAAGACACAGCAGAATATCTTCGTAAGCATAAATGCCATCAACACACACACGCACACACATGTATGTTGAGCGAATGCAGCAAAGAATAATGGCCGCAGGATATGCTGCTTTTCGACAGCATAGCAGTCACAACAACGCCGAAGGAAACGATATGTACGTGAAACGAATAATGCACTAAAGCGCAGGCTTCAAGAGTAATCGACCTAACTTTGGCGGGATCCGAAAAATATACAGTAGCACGAAAAGCTCAACAATTCAATAAAAACTGTTTAAACATATGAAAATACTTATACATATATATGTATGTTTGTGCGCTTAGTTGCGATTTTTTCTTCGGAGCATTTCGGAAAATGCAGCAAACAAAAGTTCATTTGAAGATGACTCGAAAAAATTAATAATATCTTATAATAAATAAAACTTAAAAAAAAGCCTGAACCTAGCGCAGCTTTGGACTAAACAGCCTAGCAATTTCCAGCCCATAGAGATACTATATATAAACCTCTACGAAATAGGTAGAGAGGCCTCAGGTAAAGTGCTTGGCCACTTCCACGTTTACTGGGACAATTTGGAAATATATTCAGTATGAATTATGTTCGAGTGCTTTTCATCTATTGTGATCACCTATGTGAACCTACGCTCTTGTAAATACAGTCGAGTCTGGATAGTGTGAACACCTTGTTGGTGTGAGAACACATACACTGAGGCTTGTTGAACGAATAACGCTAACTAACTTTCCGCTATTCTAAATTTTCGCAAGAAGGCATTTGAAAAGTCAAAAGGAGAACACGTAAGACACCAACTTACGTCCCTATTGAACTTTTTTTTTTTTTTAACTGAGCTTTTTAGAAAAATAATTTTTTTAATAGCGTTACATGTCAATTGTTGTAGATATTTGAACTAAATAAATTTAATTATACATACAATATTTTAGCTTCAATAGTGTGAATAGCCTCGGTAGCATGAACAGTTCATGCAAAAATTAGTTCACTCTATCCAGACTCTGTTGTAGGTATCTCAAGAAGCTACATTTTGATTTTGATAAAAAATTTTTTCAGTGAAAAGTTATACTCCGAGGTGATTTGTAAAAAGAGCCAGAAGGCTGTGCTAAAACGGGAGCACACTGAAAAAAAGTTTTTAAAGTTTTAGAAAAAAATTTTCTCAGTGTAAAAACAAAAATATTGCCCTAATTTCCTAATTTAATAAGCTTTTAGTCGCCATTTGTTTCATGTTATTTTTATAACAAATCGACAGTTTTCCGTTACAGTAGAGAGAAAGAGAGAGAGAGCGAGAGAGAGAGCGGAGAGAGAGCGAGAGAGAGCAGAGAGAGAGCGAGAGAGAGAGAGAGAGCGAGAGAGCAGAGAGAGCGAGAGAGAGAGAGAGAGCGAGAGGGAAGAGATGAGAGAGAGAGAGAGAGACGAGAGAGGAGAAGCGAGAGAGAGAGAGAGAGAAGAGAGGAGAAGAGAGAGCGAGAGAGAGAGAGCGAGAGAGACGAGAGCGAGAGAGAGAGGAGAGAGAAGAGAGAGAGAGAAGAGAGAGAGAGAGAGCGAGAGAGCGAGACAGGCAGAGAGAGAGAACGAGAGAGACAGAGCGAGAGAGACAGAGCGAGAGAGACAGAGCGAGAGAGACAGAGCGAGAGAGACAGAGCGAGAGAGAAGAGCGAGAGAGAGAGCGAGAGAGAGAGCGAGAGAGAGCGAGAGAGAGCGAGAGAGAGCGAGAGAGAGCGAGAGAGGAAGCGAGAGAGAGCGAGAGAGAGAAGCAGAGAGCGAGAGAGAGCGAGAGAGAGAGTCAGAGAGAGAAAGGCAGAGAGAGAACAGACAGGCAGAGAGAGAAAAGACAGGCAGAGAGAGAAAAGACAGGAGAGAGAGAGAGAGAGAGACAGAAAGAGCGAGAGAGAGTGTACACTCTACCCATTCTGCCAACAAAACTCCACTGCGAAAGAGTTCAACTTTATTCAACCGTTTCGTATACAGAGTTATTCAGTACCTACTAGGATCAAAGCGATCTACTCAAAGCACATAATAATCGGGTCTTCTGCTTTAGACCAACAAAACAAAATTCTCTTTCGCCGCGATTCTTATTCGGAAGATGTCCCTCTTCCGACGCCACTGGACCATTGCTCTTGATAGCACAGTACACTTACACCCCGCATCGAGAATATTGAAATTTATTTCAAATGAAATCGGATCAGTGTCTTCTCAATTTTGCACCACTGTACTTTGAACGAACGAAAAATTCACCGTGAATAGTGTGAGCCGAAATTGAGTTTGGGGCGGTGAAGTGGGCTGACAATGCCTCGGCGTTGCATGTTACAATGTACGAGGTAAGAGTACCTACAAAATTATATATTTTTTCAGTAGAAATTCCAATTTGCATATTTTGATGTGCGGCGCTTCTCTTGCAATTTCGCATTCATCGTGTTCATGCGTTCGTCTGGTCGAGTGCTTTCGCATTGTCTTTCTATTGGTATACATTTTCGACATGTCAGCTGCGATGATATAGGTATCTTCCTACGTACATACATTGTATGTATGCATGTATCTTTGCCTTATCTCGAATATAGGGTGTTGCGTTACAAGTTCCCAATCTCTCTGCCCATCGAAGAGTACATATTACCATTATAATAAAAAAAAAAAAAAAAAATTCAATCATAATCTTATTCAAAAGAGAACTAAAACTAGGAAAATTCCAAGCTCAAAATAAAAAAAATAAACAAAAAATTTACAAACTTATAGCTTTTTTTTCAACGTTTTTCCTCATCCTTTAAACGTTAAATGCGTTCCATTGGTTTGCCACCCTGCCTTCTACTAACTGATGTTATCCCCACACCCATATGAGAGGATAATCCAACAAGGGTTAATCCAAATAGAAACTCGTTCCTTCAAAATCATGCTGTCCGCTGCTGCTTCTGATGCTGCCGCTTTCACTGAAATTATTTCGAGTATTTCTTTTCTTTTCTTATAAATCCGTAAAAATTTCATCAACAACATTCCTTCGCATGAATATTGACATGAAAAATCCTTCTCTTCATTTCATTTTCTCTTCACAATTTATTATATTCGGGGCTTACATGTTGGTTTATGGCGTCATACAGTGGTTTCAATTGAGCTTTTACTCCGTCAGCTCCTTCGCATGAATTTGTGCACACAAATATGTTTAATTTTCCTTCGGCATACCTCAATAATTGGCTTCAAATATAAGCGTAATTGGATGATGCTTCCGGAAATTCGCATATATTGAAAACAAATTTATAGTAGGTTTATAAAACTGGAAGGAAAGGAAAAACTTAAATTAAATAACTTCTATCCTACCACAAAATCATTGATAGACTAAAAAATTCATCGAAATCCAGAAGAAATTATTTATCTTACATCAAGTAAAAGCTGGTTCGGAAATAAATAGGGCCCTTGAACCATTTCCACTTAAAATATTTTTGAACAGAATACACGCAAAGTACTAACCAGCCAAAGGCACCGTCCAAAAAATACCCGAATGCTTGTAGCGGAAAACTCTCAGCGACAGTGACTAAATCGGCGATATAAGGTTCAGTGTAGAGGCTGTCTTAACCCTAGATGGGTATTGTTCGTCGCATGTTTTATCAATGAAAAGTCTTATATACATATATGTATACCTGAAAAAAAAAATACTTATTTCTGTCAGGGCTGGATTATAGAATGTACCAAGTAGACCATGGACTAGGGGTCCCCCGTAAACTGTAACCCTAATAAAATTTTAAATAATTGAGTTTTTTTATTTTAGATAATTTTCAAAAGTATTTTGACGTATCTATGGTGTTAATAGTATCAATACTGGTTCGAGAGTATAGAATTTAATAGGCGCCGCACTTTCCAGTTGGCCTAGGGGCTCCCAATATCTCAATCCGATTTCTCCTTAACCCATTTTCAACCGGCTGTTCGATTTTTCGAATAAAATTAATGTCTTTTTGTTGTTGTTGTTGTCTCTCTCTCTCTCTCTCTCTCTCTCTCTCTCTCTCTCTCTCTCTCTCTCTCTCTCTCTCTCTCTCTCTCTCTCTCTCTCTCTCTCTCTCTCTCTCTCTCTCTCTCTCTCTCTCTCTCTGATCTCTCTCTACACAAAATTATTTGGACGCCAAAAGATTCGGCTTGCAAAACTATCTTCGTCTATCCGGCGAACAATATTTTACGTACACAATACCTTTACAGGGTTAAGCAAACACTTTTTGAGAATTCCTCTAAACTATTTTACTCCTAAGCGGTTATAATTCGGTCCCCCTTGGTGTCCGCTTCAGAGAGAGAGTTCGCTTTATTGATGTTTTAATTTTACTGTATTACTTAGTTTTTTTTTCTTTTTCGCTCCTTCCGGCACTATTTCCATTTGGAAAGGAAGTGGCATTTGCACAAAACTATAAATATTTAACCCTCTAACTCCTGGCTTCGTCTCTAGACGGAATTCATTCAAATAAATAGAAAATAAAGAAACAATTTCAGAATCCTTTTTCTCTGCCCCAAATAATTCATATCTGATTTTTTAATTTAAAAAATTTTTTTTTCATATGAGGGTTAAAAATAATACCTTCGTCATTTAGGCTAAGCATCCACATACATATAAGTAGTACGTGAGAATATTACCAAAAATAAGTTGTGGGTGCAATCGAGCGTGAAAAAGGAATATGAGACAGCGTCCTTCTCATTTTGAGGGCACAAAATCTAAAGATAACAAGTATTTCCAATATCCCAAAATAACCGGGTGAAAATTCTCGACGGAAGATAGACTTAGGGCTAAGACTGTTCGCTTCTCGAATAGATAATTCAGTGTAGGACATTGCCAGCTCGACGAGAAAGACGACAACAAAAGACGATTTGAATTTTTTGGTTAAAATTTGTTCAGTTTTGGTAACTGAAAAAATCGAACTGTCATTAAATTATGCTGAACTACAAAAAGAAAGAAAGAAATTTTTTTTAGAAATCTTTTTAAGAGTTTAGAATTTTCAGATGCCCTTCGGCACAGTAGCGATTAATTGAAGAACAAACTAGAATTCGATAGATCGAATAAGGAAATGTAAAAATGCCTGCTGGTAACAACTAATGGGAGGAATATTAATAGAAGCAAACTGTCATGACCGTGGTGGGGTGGCTGTGTTCACAGAGCAATCACCTTGACCTTGAAACCCACTTTTGAAGTAATTCACTCGTTAGCGGCAAAAAAACATCATCAAATGGAAAGAGAATAGCAACAGTGCCGAACCGAAAAGAACAGAGCAGAGAAGAACAGTACAGCGCAGCACAGCGCAGCACAGAGCCAGCAAACCGACAGACCGTCAGACCGACCGACCGATCGGCTGACAAGTGCAGCCGAATTAATTCGCAACTGTGAGCGGGCCCCCAAAAAAACACAAAAGAAAACGTAAAAGCGGAGACATTGAGCCATTATCTCATCAACGGAACGAGCCAAACTTCCGTACTTTTGCCGTACACATAAAACGTAATGCGACTGTGGGAATGCTGCACCAGCGACTCTCCGCTGCCCTGCCACCTACTATTGCCCCCAGCTTCCACCACAATCCAGCTCGTTCGGTCTCCAATACCAATACCAATACCAACACCAACACCACACCGACACCAACACCCGAAAATGAACTCAACTGAACCGAACTGAACTGAACTCATCAGCTGGCAGCCATTATAAAAACAACGAGACGAAACCATTTAAAAAGCGATGACACGAACAGTTAACAGCAAGCCCGAGACCCCCAGTCCCCCTCCCAATCACACCTTATCAGCTGAAAATTCTCTCATTATCTTTTACTCATTTCACTCGTCCTGTTCATTCATTCGTTCGTTCGTTGGTTCGCTCGCTCGCTCGCTCGCTCGTCCGCTCATTTCGGTCGGTCGTTCGTTCGTTCGTTCGTTCGTTCGTTCGTTGATTCATTCACTGTGGTGTTTCATTCATTACATTTCATTTTGTTCATTTATTTGCCAACAGCGGCAGTGGCAGTGGCAGTCTAAGTAGTTCTGTCACATGGACTGGCGAAGGAAGCTACACTATGGGACGGCAGCATACCGAACCAAATCGGAAAAGAATGGCAATATGAAAGCATTTCGGATGAATCGAAAATTTTTCAAACATATCAAAACTGATTCCTCAATTGAGACCATTTTGCACAATATAAGTAGATCGTTTCACAGGTCATTTGATCATGTTATGTCAGGACCAGGGCAACATTGTCGCCTGATATACACATCCAAAAATAACATAAGGTGTACTCTCTTTTCAACGGACGAATACTTGCACGACCCACTGGTACCTGGCACAATATCCCACTGGTAACTATGGGATCCGACCACTTTACATGAAAAATTCGTTATAGTTAAAAAAAATAATCATGCTATTAAGGGTTTACAGGAGTAGGGCGGGAGTTCCGGAAAATGTTCAGAAGGGAAAATTTCCTTTTTTTTTTAACCCAAGACACACTTTGGTTCAAGGGTCTATTGCGTTTGTGCATATGTGTATAAACCACGATCCGAGACCACTAGAGAAATGAATCAGTTTCACCAGAAAAATCGATATAACCATATCCCTCCATGTCATCCGTCCGTCTATCGGTCAGTCTGCCCGCCGGGCTATCGTGATGAAATTCGGCAAATAGATTGACAAAGACATAAGAAAGAAGAATTTGTGGAATGAGCTTCATAAGATCCTTTTTTTTTTTTTGGTTGTGGGGGGTACGATTATCTACAGTGTAGAGGTTTATTTATTTATATAATTATTTGTTTATATTTATTTATATATTTTATCATAAAAATCATTTGAAAAAGTGGTCTAAAATTTTTAAAATTTTGTGCTAGTTCTATAGCCGTGTTGTTTACAAAAACTGGAAAAGAAGGCGGGACGAAGCGCCGTTCTATCAAACTGTGGATTACCATACGTATGTAGCCCGATTCTAAATATTCTCGGGGAATTTTTCCATGCAGATTTGAAAGCCATTCTCCGAGTCTTAGACTCAAATTGGGAAGGGTATATAAAGGGAGTGAGAATTTCCAAAGCTTTTATGCGAGAGTCACACTAAGAATGCTTCCTCTTTCAACGGCGAACAATTTCGAATTTAATATTTCTCGGGGAATACTTATTTAAAATAGTATAAAACTTATCAGTTTTTTTTTTTATGCTAACTGAAATCTGCTGCATAATTTTCTAAGCGGTCTTCCGGCTTATTGAACGACTAATATTCAAACAAATATAGCTATTAATATAGGCGTGTAGAGTATTTTATAGTCAGAACAGCCTGGCTATAACAACCGTACGAGCTTTCCTTGGAATGATTATGCTGCGGTTAAGGAAACATATTATTTATTATGTATACCAATTCGATTATAAGAATTTAAACACATGTAGATTGAAAGATATTGAGTACAATACTAGACTTTAAGAGATTAAAAAGATCGACTCTGTTGTGGATTTGGGGGGTGGTAAGCTGCTATCACACTTAAGTATTTCATCTCACTCCTGTTGACTTTTTGCTAAGTAAACTTTGACTTTCGTTCCTTCCTAGGGGAGCGTTTCAACAGGTAGGTTTCTGAGCTAGCGAATCCTCTTCGGCAACCTTTTTTTCCAAAGAGCTATCAAAATAGAACTTTCTATCTGGACTAGGGCCCTGGACTGCCCTTGTTCTAACTTAGTCTTATTTAACTGTATATAAAAAATAATTCAGAATCAATGATATTATTTTTCCAAAGCAAACTAGGATGCTTGACAAAAGATTACCTTCTGTACCTACTCTCTTCTTGCGGACACTCCTTTTAAGCGGACACCCTCCTTAAACGGACACTTTTTGGGGATGCTCAAGTATTCCTGCTTCTCAAAAAGTTTCCTCTCAAGCGAACACCACCGTTAAAGGGACATATATTTTTGGGTCTCGTACACTCTTAAAAATATTTCCTTCTATTATAGTAGGAAACAGGTTACCTTCTATTATAAACGTAAGTATACACACCAAATTAATTTTCAACCTCAAATATGTAAAATTATGCATTAGATGTGAATTAAAGGAAACCTTCCCTGTGTATTTTAAACATACATTATGTAAAATTTGGCCTTTTTCCCGCAAAATTAAAAAACATTCATAATAATAAAATTGCTAAAGGTGTGTAAAATAAGTATTTTTATAGTAAACCTAAACATTCATTGATTAAATGTACGCATTTTATGTAAATATGCATTACGCATGTGCGAAATTACACAAAAATTACCTTTTACACATTTTTGGCACAAAAGTAGACATATTTTGGGGTAAATTTACAGTATTTATAAACGTAATTTTACTTTCATTTTTTAGAGTGTAGGTGTCTGCTAAAGCGAGAGTACTCTGTACAAGAAGGGGAGTTCCTATGATGCGAGCATCGATTAAATTCCTTCGCCATTCAAAATTAATTTGGACTTCTGTGGGCATGTACATTAGGGTGTCCCAAAAATATGAAATTAATTTTTCGGAAACGCATACCCTCCAATTTTTTTCTAAATGGTCCTATTAGCTTAAATATTAAATATTATTGAGATTGGAATACGATAACCCGTGCCGAATTTCGTTCGAAGTTTGGTATGAAGTCTCTTCAAATTGAGCCCCCAAAAGTATGCATCGAAAAATTTTGATATTAAGAATCGTGGGCTTTCTTGAAAATATTGCAACATTACCACGATGTCAGAAATATATAGTGAAATAATGTTAATCATCATCATAGCTCGAACAAAACTTTTCTGGAAAATACTCAAAACTAATAGGAGATTTTAGGCCTAAATATTGACATGCATACCTTGATGGTACAATTCATATCAAAATTCAACGCCTCAAATTTGTTAAATCTCGAATATCTCGCGAATTTTTTACTTGATCTGGACATATAAGGGCTTAAAATGTTACCAATGAAACTTGATAGTGGTTTTAAAAGTTTAAATATTTTATACGTAATGTATGGTATAGTAAAATATATTGTAAATCAGAAAAAAATTTGGAAATCGTTGATTTTTCCGAACTTTCATAAGTCTCGTAGAACTCTTTGTAAGAGAAGTGCATCACGTAAAGCCCGTTTCCTCTTAAGGCCCACTTTCATTTTAACTATCAAATGTTCTTGTACTTGCACATGGTGAAACATGTCCTCAAGTTATTTCGCAGAAATAAAAAATTAAGACAATCGCACAATATTTGCGGCGCCCACAGTCAATTGAAAATAACAGAGACGTAAAAATTGCATTTTTATAGTGGTCCGCGCTTAACAAATAATTATTTATAGTGAAATTGTGGGGGTTGCTTTCTTAAAATAATAAATTTTGTTCTATTGTGAAGATACAGAGGTATGTTTATGGAAAAAATTCTATTGCAAATTTTTTTTTCTTGGAAAGCCTCTGAAGGCCCATACAAAAAAAAAATGCCCTGACAGACATTAAGAAACCATTTTTTGAGTTGCTCTGATGTCAAAATAGTAGGACGAACTGCAACTATACGTTTTTATCCTTAAATAGTGTTTTATTTTTTATTCGTAATATGAAAAAGCTGAGTTACATTTAATTGGTTTTTTTTTTTCAAATCAACGATTTGTTTCTGTTATTTAAATTTTTTTTACTAGCTTTTACAATATAGCTTAACCTATTAAGCTAACAAAAATAATAAATGCAGGTTTGGGTTCATAATCTCAAACAAGGAATAAATGAGCCTTTTAAGGTACACATGTTCCTCGTAAGGCCCAAAAAGTCGTTTTTTAAATCGTATTTTAAGAGCTTTTTCGATAAGGTTTTTTGGTAGAATTTTTTGTTATTTTATAGAAAGTTTATCAAATAAAACAACACAAAAACAATCGGGCCTGTATCATCAATACTTTGTACGCAGCAATGGAAAAGGTGTAAGGTGGGCCTTATGTGGTGCACTGACCTTACTTACAACCTATAACTGTAGTTTCTTAAGTTGGAGTTTCTTTACTAAAAAGAACACTTATTATATACCCAAAAACTATTACTATTTAATATTTTAATAGGTTTTTTGGTAAAAATTATTTCTTTTTAAAACCGTTTTGCATAAGGGCAAGATTTTTGAGGTCTGTATGACATTTTAAGGCATTCTAAATTAAAAACAAGTTTTATATGGAAAAATTTGTTGGGTGTATAGTGTGGTGGGACGGGTGGTTTTGAGCGTGTGCGATTTTGATTTAACTTTCATATTTGCTTAATGTTATCAATAGAAGTATGAAACCTTCGTACTTTAGAGCGCTATAGCCTTCTTAGCTAGCATCTAAAAGTTCCAATGACATTCGGCTGGGCGTGGTCCTACCTTGACACCATTAAGTTTGCGATTGTTATCATGACAAAAAAATTTAGAGGTTAGATACTCTAGTAAAAAGAGCTCCACCAAACTTATGGAAATTAAAAAATCTTAAACATTTAGAAAATTTTTCTGATTTTAAATATATTTTACCAGACCAAACACTTGCGTATAAAACTATAAAGATTTTATAATCGCAAGCCCATTAAATTGGTAACATTTTAAACCATAATGTTACCAGGTCAAATTAAAAATGAGTGAGATATTTGAATATTAACAAATCTTAAGCGTTGAATTTTGATATGAATTGTACTGAAGTGAATCCATTCGAAGAAATAAGGCGTTGTAGCTTTTTCGATGTCTCAGAATGGACTGAGCCCTTTATTCACATTTTGTTTATATTTATATCTTATGAACTAAGAACAAAAGTAGCAGTGGTCCCAGCGTCGATCAAATGCGATAAAGTCAAGCAACAAAGTAGAGGTGTCGGGTAACCCCCGAGCCACGCGATAAGAAAAGAATTCAAAGCAACAAAGTATG
Source organism: Chlorops oryzae (assembly GCA_020466095.1). Classification (NCBI taxonomy): domain Eukaryota; kingdom Metazoa; phylum Arthropoda; class Insecta; order Diptera; family Chloropidae; genus Chlorops; species Chlorops oryzae. The sequence goes on from CM035806.1 coordinate 143,872,685, forward strand.
CAGCTCAAGTAGCGGATATGCTGGAGACACCTTCGTCAGCACTTTCTCACGACTGTACAGTGAGAACAGTGAGCTGTCGCATTTGTGCACATAGAAAAGTACAGTAAAGCAACGTCTTCGCTGAGGCCACTACACCTTCCGCTTTAAAAGCATGATCACATCATATGGCGATCATGCACTATTTACTTAATCATGGTATAGAACTTATTTAAGGAATTCTTAAAGTGTATATTTATTTTATAAGTTTTTATTATCTTATTTTAATATTTTTAATTTTAATTATTGTGGTTTATGTCTATTTTACAAAAATTAAAATATTGCGTATTATACTCTTATGTCTTAAAGATTTTAAGCTTAGTTTTATGAATCGTTTTACGTTTTCCCATACTATCTTCTAATATGAAATTGTTATTATTTCCTATTTCTATTACTATATAAGGACCTATGTACCTACTATCTAATTTATGACCGGTCTCATTTGTTATTATTACTTTATCTCCTATTGCTATATGTACATCAGACAAATTTCTGTCTACAAAATTCTTAGATTTATTTTTCTTTCTTTCCAACAATAATCTCGCTCTATTGTGCGCTATCTGCAGTTTATATTTCAACTCCTTTGCATAATCTTCGACATTGTACAATGGTGTCACCTCATCAGTGAACTCTAATTTATTGGGAGTCTTTCCAAACACGAGTTCAAAAGGGCAGAAATCATGAGTTGTCGACGGGGTGGTGTTGTAGCAGTAGGTGAAGAACTGCAACCATTCGTCCCAGTCATCTTTTTCAATTGAAATGTATGAACGCAAGTATTCGTTAAGGGTCCTATGATTTCGTTCCACTGTCCCTAACGTCTGGTGATGATATGCAGTTGAGGTTATTTTCTCAATCCTCAACAGTTCACTAATTTCGTTCAGCAACTGATTTTTATATTCCGTGCCCCTATCTGAAACAATTCTCTTCATTGGACCGTACACCAGAATGGTGTTATCAACAATAGCTTTTGCCACTGTTCTTGCATCCTTTGATGGAACTGGAATTGCTATCAAATATTTAGTGAGATCGCACACGACTGTGACGGCGTATTCGTTGCCTCTTTGCGATCTTTGGAGTGGACCAATTGTGTCAATGATTACAATATCAAATGCGCTGGCTGGTGTTGGTGTTATTGTGGTAGGTGGTTTTATTCGTTTTGTCGTTTTTGACGTTTGGCATTTTCTGCATGACGTGATATATTGTTTTATATCTTTAGTCATGTGTCGCCAATGGTAGTATCTTTTTATTTTTGCTATGGTTCTCCTGACACCACTGTGGCCACCAGTGATTGGGTTGTCATGGAACTTTGTCATGATTTTGCTAATTTCATCCCTATTTTTATAATCAATTATTGTCACCTTTGGTAATAGCGCTATTTCTATATTTTTTAAGTACTTATTGCCCATTTCTTTAAATTCACTAGTGTTCAATATATCTTCTTTGGGTGACATTTTAAATTTGGTGATTCCTAGCTTACCGGCTGCTTGTTCCAGCCTTGGAAAGAGTTGTCCTAAGTCAAATCTTCCATTAGAAAGCAAGTCGTCGACCATAAAGTGTGATAAAGTCTTTTTCCCGTGCTTTAATGAGCAATCGGTTGATGTGAGCTTTATTTTTATACACTTTTTGACGTTACTAAAATGTAGTGCGTCATATACTTTGGGCTTTTTATTTTCATTTATATTTTTAGGGATAATTTCATTTTGTTGTGTAATTTGTTTTTTCATTTTAGATCTTGTCATAACAAAAAGTTTTGTATTGGTGTTGTGCAATACTTTAAGATCTTCAATTGAAAGTTTTTCTATATTTGACATTTCAGGGTGTTTGATGCGCGACAATGCGTCTGCGACATAGTTTTCTTTGCCCCTAAGGTATTCGACCGTGAAATCATATTCCTCGAGGTCAAGTCTCATACGTGTTAACTTAGATGACGGGTTCTTCATAGAGAAAAGATATGAAAGTGGGCGGTGATCTGATTTGACCAGGAACTTTGTACCGTAAAGGTAAGGCCTAAAGTGGACAATTGCCCAATGTATGGCCGCTAGTTCTTGCTCAATGGTTGACTTGTTGCTTTCACCCTTAGTGAAGGCTCGTGATGCAAAGGCTATTGGAAGTTGTTTGCCATCGTGCTCTTGACTGAGCATTGCTCCGCAAGCATGCTTACTAGCGTCAGTTGTTACACAAAATTGCTTCTCAAAATCAGGATATTGCAGCAAATTTGGGGAAAGTAGTGAATTCTTTAGATATGCAAATGCTTCCTCACAATCCTTATTCCATGTGAAAATTGCTTTCTTTTTGCAGAGTTTTGTTAAGTGACGTGAGTAATCTGCAAAATTTTTTATGAATTTTCGGTAATAATTACAGAAAGCTACGAATCTTCTGACTTCGTCGGCATTTTGAGGTTTAGGATAGTCTTGAATAATTTTGAATTTGCTATCGTCAGGAAGTATGCCTTTGTCTGTACATTTATGGCCGAGGTAGGTGACCTCTTTCATGAAAAATGTACATTTATGTGGATTTAGTTTCAGATTGTGTGTTCTGCAAAGTTGGAAGACGTCCTTTAAATTTTTGATCATGTGTCTTTCGGAACAACCAAGGACGACCAAATCGTCCATGTAGAGGAAAGCCTGTGCAGGTTTTAGGCCTGCGAAAGCGAAAGTCATCATTCGCTGGAACGAATTCGGGGCAATTTTCAGCCCATACGGAAGTCTTTTGAATCTATAAGAGCCACCGGTAGTTGAGAAAGACGTTATGTCTCTTGAATTTTTATCTAGCTCTATTTGATGAAAACCATCTTTAAGATCTAAACATGAAAAAAACTTGGCTCTGCCTAATTGGTCCAGGATGTCGTCTATCCTTGGTAATGGAAATTTGTCTCCAATTAATTTTTTATTTATCTGGCGGTAATCAACCACTAAACGCCATCTCTTTTCATTTGAACCTGGTAGCGATTTTTTCGGTACCAATAGAATTGGGCTGTTATAAGCCGAAATGGATGGTTCAATTATCTCATCTTGTACTAACTTTTTGACTTGTTTTTCTACCTCTTGCTTGTGTGTGTGTGGAATACGATAATTTTTTATGTACACTGGCTCCGAGTCAATTGTTTTAAGTTTCTGTTTGTAGAAATTATTTGAAGAAATTGTCTCATCGTCCAATCCAAAAACATCACTAAATTCTGAACAGAGTTTTGTTAAGCTTTGCTTATATAGAATTGGAAAATTTTTAGAGAGTGTTTCCAACACTATTTCATTTCTTTTTGCATTTTTGTTTGATGTTTCAATGATTTCATATTTTTCTAAATTTTCAAAATTTAGTTTTGGATCGGTTAACGTGACGCATTTATTGGTTGTGTTTAATATTCGGACGAACGGGCTATCGGATTTTGTAATTGTGTTAGCTACTATAATTCCTGCCTGCAATTCTTGATTGGGTATCAACACTTCCTTGAATTGTGTGGATATTTCAACTTTTCGAATGACCTCAGATCTGGCGGGCAAGATTAATTGATTTCCTGAGAAATTTGTGTAAATTGGTATACCTACATTTTGGTAATTTGTCGGTCGTAAGATTAACCAATCTTTGTTTTGCATGAATTCTATTATGCAATTGTAATTTTTCAAGAGATCTACACCCCAGATTCCGTCATACGGGATAGGGAAATCCCTATGAACTATTTGATATTTGTGTGGAATGATTATATCTTCAATCTGTAAGTCGATTGTTGCTGTACCCAAGGACTTGATAGTTCCTTCGCCTATACCACTAATATTTGAAAAATTGTCGGTGTCTATACTGACACCGTCGATAAAACGATTTGTTTTTAGTACAGAGATTTCTGCACCCGTGTCAACCAAAATTGTCAATTGTTGTTCAGTGTTCGGAAAACGGACTTTAATAAAGATACTTTGACTCAAATTCAGTGTATGTATTTTGGAGTGTCTATTTAATTGCTTAGGGGCTGTGTTGGGTTTTCCGATGGGGTTTCAGCAGTCAAACGAATGTTCCTATTGGGAGGTGAATTATTAAAATCGTTACTGCGGTTATTTCCTCTGCCATTTCCTCTGTTATTGTAGTTATTCCTATACTGGCGGTAGTTAGTTTGATTACCTCCACGACCTCTATAGCTACCATAGTTACTGTTTCCACGGAAATAGCCACGATTATTTCTGTATCCCTGTCCTCTCCTATAGCTGTTTCCTCTTTTGTACTGATATGTCAAGATGGAGTTTTGGGAGCCAGTTGCTTCTGTGCAACTATTTGTAAATTTTGAAACGGCTTCATTCATTGTTGTGAAGGTGCCTGCTTCCATGATAAGTTTAACCCTCTCATGGCTGCAGTTTTTTGTCATTGCCTTTACGGCTGTCTGTGTGGAATATTTATTAGCTGCGTTGCTATCTAAGCCATCGTAAATGTAAGCATTTTCGAGGGCTTTAGCAAGCTCCTCAATTTCTTTTGTGTATGTATTTGCTGTTTTGCCTTGTTGTTTGATATTTAGTAATTTGGACGTTATTACTTCGACCGATTCGTGTTTTACAGATGTTTTTAACTTAATGATAATTTCTGTTATTGTAGTTTCGTTGGATATGAGGTTTCTTGCAGAACCCTTGAGTTTTGTTTTAACCAAGGTTACTGCTACGCTTTCATATGTTTCCATTATCATTTGCACCAATTGTAGTGCGTCTACAAAACTTTGTAAGTTTTCGGATTTTCCATCGAAGTCCGGGAGGAGTCGTGCGGCATTGCCGAGAAATTCGGTAACTGTTTGTGGCATTATGTTTTGTGTTTGTTGATTAAATGGGAGTTGTTCAAAAAGTGTTGTTGTTTCGTTTTCTGTTTCAGTTTCCGAGTCGGAAATGGTTGAGTCTGTCTTGAAAAGGGATTCTGATGGTGGTTCAATAAAGTCAGTTACGCCTGTGGGAACCGAAATATTCAAATTTAATCTGGTGCTCAATACTTCTAACTTAGTCTTCAGATTCCTCAATATTTCTTCAACTATTTTTAAATGTTCAGGTTTAAAAACCTTAACTGTATATACGAGTGCGCACGCTGCATTATGCTGTTCTACTAGCGTTTGAATATGTTTAATTTGTGTTGATCTAGTTGGGAGATTAGTTTTATTGATACATTTATATGCTCTATCAAAAATTTCCTTTACTAACTTTAATTGGGCTAAAAATTCCTTCCATTCGATTGGCATTAGTTAAATTTACTTAGACTGAGTTTGGAACCGTGTATTTCTTCTTAATGTTTTTATGGAAAAGTTTGTAAAGTGAGTAAAAGAATCTTAAAATCAAAATAATTGTGCAAATATACATACAGATTTGAAAATCTATGTTTTCGACTGAAGTTGGTTGGATTTTAATTTCATTAACGATATCGGCTTGATTTTCCGTTTTCTTATCCAACATTTTTGAAAAATTTAATATAGCTCAGTTCATGCAAAAGTTTTCCTTTATATGTTTTTTTTTTATAAAATTTTTTTTTTTTCATTCAAAAACCAAGTTGAGCTTTTAACAATCACAAATTGTGTGAAACTAAGTTGAGTTTTTAACAATCACAAATTGTGCGAAATTAAATTGAGTTTTTAACAATCACAAATTGTGCGAACTGCGAAGTCGCAATGGTCGCTTTAAAAAAAAATTTTCAGATGCTTATTCAGCATCATATCGGCTTTTCTGCTTCCCCCTCTTAGTAAGCTCGGATTCCACGTCCAGCAGTTCCTTCCAGAGTTTCTTTTGAGTGTTGAGATCCTTTTTTCCGCTGAGTTCCCTTTTAAGTTGTGCGCGTCTCCTTAAGAGTTTGTTCTTTTTTCCTCCTCTCTTCTTTGGAGGGCGTGCTTTTGGTACAGTCACCAGCTTTTCCTCTGCAAACTTGCTGCCTTTTTCTCTTCTCTTGATTTGCTTTTTGCCTTTCGTGATACTCCTGTATCGATATTGGCCTTGGTCCTGCGGTGGGATCTTTGAGGGCCTCGTTCAAAGGTGTTTCGTTCATTTGTGCCCAGCTCCCGCTAAGCGAACAAACGGTGATGAAAACACGGCTTAGCTCCCGCTAAGCGAAAGAAATATTGATGAAACTCGGGCTTAGCTCCCGCTAAGCGAAAGAAACGGTGATGAAACCACGGCTTAGCTCCCGCTAAGCGAAAGAAATATTGATGAAATTCGGGCTTAGCTCCCGCTAAGCGAAACAAATAGTGATGAAATTGCGGCTTAGCTCCCGCTAAACGAAACAAATGGTGCTGAAATTGCGGCTTAGCTCCCGCTAAGCGAAACAAATGGTGCTGAAGGTGCGGCTTAGCTCCCGCTAAGCGAAACAAATGGTGCTGAAGGTGCGGCTTAGCTCCCGCTAAGCGAAACAAATGGTGCTGAAGGTGCGGCTTAGCTCCCGCTAAGCGAAACAAATGGTGCTGAAGTTGCGCTCCTCACGATCGCCATGAAGTGAATCCATTCGAAGAAATAAGGCGTTGTAGCTTTTTCGATGTCTCAGAATGGACTGAGCCCTTTATTCACATTTTGTTTATATTTATATCTTATGAACTAAGAACAAAAGTAGCAGTGGTCCCAGCGTCGATCAAATGCGATAAAGTCAAGCAACAAAGTAGAGGTGTCGGGTAACCCCCGAGCCACGCGATAAGAAAAGAATTCAAAGCAACAAAGTATGCAGCTCAAGTAGCGGATATGCTGGAGACACCTTCGTCAGCACTTTCTCACGACTGTACAGTGAGAACAGTGAGCTGTCGCATTTGTGCACATAGAAAAGTACAGTAAAGCAACGTCTTCGCTGAGGCCACTACAGTACCCTTAAGGTATGCATGTCAATATTTAAGGCTTAAATTTCCTATTAGTTTTGAGTATTTTCCAGTGAAATTTTGTTCGAACTATAATGCACGATAAACATAATTTCACTATATATTTCTGACATCGTGGTAATGTTGCAATATTTTCAAGAAAACCCACGATTTTTAATATCAAAAAATTTCGATGCATACTTTTGGGGGACTCAATTTGAAGAGACTTCATACCAAATTTCGAAGGCAATTCGGCACGGGTTATCGTATTCCAATCCCAATAATATTTCATATTTAAGCTAATAGGACCATTTAGAAAAAAATTGGAGGGTATGCATTTCGATTTTTGGGAAAATAAAACCCTCCCTTATATCTTGGGACACCCTAATGTACATTGTACATACATACATAATTAGGTGGCAAAACATGAGCGGATGCAGTTTGAAAACCTGTTAATGTTCCCTGGACAAGAACATTCAATTGCTCAATCCCCGGTCGCTTGTAGGTCTCAATATTCTTACGTGTGCAAAAAAGAATGTGAAAGAACACAATAAGAATAAAGGCCCAGCGATATAAATCACCGCTTCGAGCTTAGCTTTTCGTTGTTCTTGTAGATAAATTCTTCAAAAATTTCCATTTTTCTGCGGACTGTATTAGGAAAATAACTCGAAAAAGTGTGTAAAGAACTAGCTCCCTTTCACTTTATTGGTTTAAAAAAAGAATCGAATCGAATCGAATCGAATCGAAGCGAAGCGAATCAAAAACAGGATTAAATATTCTTTATGTTCGAAAGACGCGGCTCAATCACTCTCAATTCCTGTACTTTGAAATGTAAATTCTGCAATTGAAATTCTTTCTTGGAACGTCCTTAAATGCCTTAAATATACTCGTACGGCGAACGGGTACTTGAGAGAGGTGCAAAGCTTGCAAAATGATGAATCGAATGATTTTCTTTGAAAAATTGTTACCGCTGATGGCTTTCTGTCGTTTGACAAACGTCATTGCCATTGCTGCCTGCCTGCCTTTCTGCCGCCTCCCGCTTGTCGATGCCAATGAACGTGAAAATTTAATGAACTGTGACATACTTTACGGGTACAAATGTACATATGTATTTGCATGCGTGTGTGTTATGTTTATCGCTGTCGGTGCGTACACACATATTACACACAGGCATTAGGCGAAACTTATTGCAAGAGATAAAAGCGAATCCGTTTAAAGGTCCGCTCCGACTCCAGCTCCAGCTCCAGCTCTGGCTGTGGCACTGGCAGCGGCAGCGGCAGCGTGGAGATTGCTGTCGTAGCGTTGGAGGTTCGGTGATATCTCTTGGAACATTACCACTCTCTGCTGCACCGATGTAACTGCCACTGCCCCTGTACCTGTCCCTGCGACGTCCTCCGCCCAACAAACGCACTCACATCTCATTAATTGGTGATTGATATGTTTGTGAGCTCGTGAAGCATCACAAATAAAATTGAAGTGTGATCCCATTACAAGACCAAGTACAATATTCGCAAAGCGAAAAGAGTGTCATCAGTAAAAATTTGAGAAAAGGAAAAGTGAAAAAAGAAAAAAAAAAATTCAAATATAAAATAAAAATTTACAAAAATAGAAAACAACGAAAACAAAGAGGAAAACACGCTCCATAGGGACTAAAAAATAAACAAACAAACAAAAAAAAAACACGCCGAAAAAATGCTTCACTTCACTTTCTCCACTCCACTCTGACTTCGATTTCGATTCGACTCAACTCGTTGCTATGCTTTTCAACGACGTGATAGCCGTTGAAAAAGGGGAAAATGGGGGTTGGGTGGGATAATGGACGATGCCTCTCGGGCGCGGACTTTGTAAGTTTTTGACGTTTTACTTTAAGGGGCTTTTCTGGTGTAAATGCATCTCAAAAAAAAAAAAGACACCATAAGACAGTAAAGATCAATAATTTTAGTATTTGGATATGTTTTTATTTGTGACTAGCTGGGAGACCTCTCATATGCGCACAGTTTGGGTGACGAAATTTATGAGGGTGAAGTTTGTATGAAAGACAATAAGACAAATCAAGTGTGGGTTCAATAAAAGTGGCCGCCTATGAGGGCGTCCGCAGTTGAGAGATTTCCATGCACAATTTTTTTTTAAATTTTAGTAGTCATAAAAAAAAAAAAATAGGTCAATGGTCATGGCGTTAGCGGCTATTCTTGTTGTCTGTAAGTAAAAACTCAAATGGATTATTGTTCAGTAGGTCTGCCCAACCAGAATTGATAAATTCCATTGAAAAAATTATGGCGGACTCTTAGAAAAACATTCCATAATTCTTTATTTTCTGTTAAAAATCGATTGTAAAAATTAAGAAAATATTTTCGAAAGTACTTAGGTAATTGTAATTCTATTGTTACACAGTGTAACACATAAAATGTTGCCAAAAATTTGACTGCAGCTTCTGAAAATGCTCGGTGAGTATAGCCCTATACTTGCTTTAGTTGGATTGTATCAATTTCTGGTTTAAATCGATCTCAAAAAGTGTGGCCGAGAATTAAGTTGCGCACTTTATTATGCCTCGTAAAAGATTTTAATATTTGTTTCACCTATTTATGAGAATAAATATAATAAATTAAGATAAATTATTACTAAAAAAAAAATTCTTCAAGTACACGAACTCTATCTGAGCGTTTTGCACCACTTCAAACCTGAACAATTTTTACCAAAAATCAGATGAAAAAACTCAAAATTACCCTTTGAGTATGCTCACACCTAGAATATCGAATCCCTTCAGCCTGAAAAATATAAAAAGCATGGCTATTGGTAAGAGTTTATAGAGCCCCTCTCGCGACGGGCCTGTCCGCCGAAACGCCGGCGTTCCATCTCCTGAGAGCAATCGCAATCGCAATCGCATTCGATTCGCTTTCCTCTTCAGAAATAGAATTCGCGAAATGTCGTCAATCTTTAACATTTGATGGATTTCTTGCAGTGACAAAAGTCACTAAAATATCCTATTACACACGAAAATTTGCAAGAAGCCATCTTTATTTAAACAGCTCATGCTCACAGACATGACATGTATGTGTACATCCCACACGCACTCGTGCACACACACGCCCGCCGCGCCGCGCCCGCCGCAACCGAACAGAGAAGGCCGCGAAGACCAAACGCCAAACGCCACACGCTGCGTGTTGCGTATGCATATTTATTTTTCAACTTCGATTTTTGTCCTTTTTTACAAATTGACACCCTCAATCCAGCAATGCTTACTGCGGCTACGATTGAAACGGCGACGTTGGCGGTGACGCCGACGGACGACGGAGACGGTGACGATGGCGGTGACACTGACAGCGGTTGTGAAAAACGGAGCTCTGATAAAAAAAAATGAAAATAAAAATTCACAAATTCGTATACAACGCTTTGCTCATGCCGGAAGCGTGAAAATCTCTATAGAGAGAGAGAGAGAGAGAGAGAGAGAGAGAGACGAGAGAATGAGAGAGAGAGGAGAGAGAGAGAGCGAGAGGAAAAAAGAAAATTGGAAAAAAGACTTTTCGCAAATGGAAAATTACGGGTACTGCCATTTGTACACGTGCGCTTCAAGCCATCATATGAACACACATGAATACATGCTTTCCCAACCCCATACCACCCCACTCATATTTAGGTATGTATGTATGTACGTATGTATTAACCTTCCCCCGCAATTCACACACCATACCATAACACACCATTGAGTTCGTCAAGAAAGAAAGGAGACTTGTGGTCTGAGCCGAGTCACAGACTTTCGCACAAATCCAAGTGATTTTTTATCTCCCTCGCCTCGCCGTCGCCCTCGCCCTCTCTACTCTCTACAAAACACTACACTACCAGTATTGCGTGCATATGCTTGGGCGCTTGTCATTTCGGGTTGCTTCATTCAATTTTCTAAAACTCTTTGAGCTTACATTCGAAAATGTCATACGATATGTCAGATGTGTTCTCACGTCACTCGTTCAAAATGTCTTCAGCATTTTTTCCCGCTCCTATTCTTTGCTTGACTTTAAAGCACTCTGACATTTCTAATCAGAAATTTGGTACATTTATAAAATCTACACACATATGTATGTATGCATGTATGCACTGTATATGTATGTATGTTTGTGTCTAATGAAAGCCACACGCACATTCAATGCGAAAACTGACGGGGGACAAGCAGACACGCAATGGCCCAATGTTATTTTTGTCCAGGCGTGATTTTCTGCTTTCCAAACAGAAAGTGTCCATTTCTCCGAGATTGACTTTTTACCTATGTATGTATGTATGTATGTTACTTATGACCGCGCCGTTAAATCCATGTATCTATGTAGGTACTTCGCAAGAAAAATCGCGCAGAAAGTTCCTTCGCAAATGAGGGCTGCCTTTATGAAAACGACGTGTGCATAACCTTTTAAAATGGGTTGCAGATCCATGTACATACATACATACATATGTATGTGCAATGTATTTGAGCTCTAACAACTAGGTCCAGAGATTATGCGCGGACTGATGAGGATCTACTTACTAGAATTGCAATGTTAAGATATTTTCAAACACGTAGCTGTAATTGTCGACCAAAACTTAATCTTACCGTCCCGCCATCTGAGTTTGGGTCTTGAATTGGACTTTTTATGAAGACCTGAAAATTTCCTTTATACCGTACAATTGCGCCTAGAGGGAGGGTAATAGAACATCGAAATGAGTAAAAGGACAGCGATCGACCCTCTCCTCGTTGTTGCCACACAACTAAAGCTCCTTATTGTAATGGTATCGATATCTATACTCAACAAAAATTAAAAAAATATGATGGCACAAATTGAAATATTGAAAGTGCGATCATTAGGTTCGTTATAATTCCCGATTTTTATCTTAAGATCGGTTTTTTGTTTTACATTGCGCTACATTTTCATTGAATTCTTACTGGCTTCAGAGCTAGAGGCATGGGCGTATTTACAGTAGGGAAGGGTGGGGCAGCTGCCCCCCTCTAATTAGTTTCTGCTCAGTATACACCGCAAGAGTTTCGCAAGAGTATCAAGAAATGAGATACGGCTGCCAAAATCGTCTTTCTGAAGATAGAAGGAAACTTATGCGTACATGTGGCAACACTTAGGACCATACGCAAAAGTTCCTACCATACATATAGAACAAACTTTTTGTATCTTGCCCCTCCCTAACTGAAAATCTGAATACGTCCATGGGTAGAGGGACTATACTTAGATTGTAAAAGGAGGGAAAAGTTAAGCTAAATTTTTTGGATTTTTTCTACATATTTGTAGCTGCTAGATGGAATTCTTTCAAGTCATTTATGGGTATAATTATTTTCTACAAGTCTACAGCTGAAGCATTGCTTTAGATAGGAAAATAAAATCTGAAACGGTTTGCAAGATATAGCCGTCAGTATGTGCGTAACTTAATTCTCGGCCTCAAGTTTTTAGATCGATAAATACAATATTGATGCTTAAGCTAATCTAGCAAAACTAGAAAGATAGGAACATGCTTTATTTATTGATACATAAGAGCAAATACTGGCATCTCAGAAGCCTCTCAAATGAGAAACACTTCAATCGATAAAACAAAAACCCCGATTTATCGTATCGGAATTTCGTGCATCGGTAAAAAATTGTCAAAAGAAAATAAAAACAATATCGAAAGTGGAAGATAAAGATGAAATACTTGGTGTTGAATATGTTTAAAGTTACTTATTTCGAAATGAGTTTTTCAAATGGCATTTATAAAGCGTTGTACGTATGTACATATATAAACAAGTATGGGCGTCATAGTCAGGAGTACGTGACAATACAATACCCGACACAGATAAACAGTTATCTATACATGCATGTTTTAATCGAAGGCTTGAACATAAGCTCAAGTTTCACTGCAGTATCTCGAAAAATTTTGATTTTATAGCAATTTTTGCAAAATTTTGTGACAGCCATTCGAGTACTCGGGGTACCCTTAATAACGAACCGATAAAAAAAAATTTTTTTAAGAGTAAGCTTACATACCAACTTTCGTTCAAGTCCAGCGGTAATTTCAGGTTTATGGGCTCTATGCAGATATGCAGGAAGTAAATTTTCTAAACTAAACACATGCAAAAAAAACGAAGAAGTACTTTGAGTTACTTCTGATACTTCAACGAATACGCAGATTAAACATGCAGGGTTGCATTTCAATCATACATTTTCTATATTTCTGTCGACCTGCCATCGAAATTTCAACTCTGATTTCTTTTCTTCACAAGAACGAGCTCTATACTTCCTGCATATCTGCGTAGAGCCCAAAAAAGTTTACATTTTCTGGAAATGCCCATATGCGAATTAAATAGCAGACGACAAAAGAAACATGAGCAGGCATTTATGATTGATTTCAAATATTTTTTCAGTGCATATGACTCACTCAAGCCAGTAGCGTAGTAGAGGGAAGTCAAAGGGGGAATCCGCCCCGGGCGCCAAATCATATTTCAATTTTTATAAAGGTATTTTTATTGAGGCCAGTTTGAGGTTGCGACATTTCCTGCATTGTTCCCCAATCGTGCCACAGGCGGCGAAATGTCTCGCTACGCCACTGGTTCAAGCAGACATACCCAGCAAACAATATGAGCGTTTTCGGACACTTTTTGTACACTTTTTGTCGACTTTTTTATGAGCATTGACCCTCATAATGTGCACAAAAAAGAGTCCGAAATGAGCGTTTTTTTTTTCTATGAAACCGGTCGCACTTTATGTGGATAGTTTATGAGCCTAATATGACTCTTTTCGGACTCAGAAAAAAGTGCTTTCACCTTCCTAATGAAGCACATAAAAACCTCATAAAAGGCACCTAAAAGATAATTTTCTAGGCACTTGAAACGCTACTGAATCACCTCCTAAAAGGCACTTTTATCACACATATTGAAGTGCAGATTTAATTGCAAAAAGTGCACTAAACTGTGCACTTATCTGTGCACTTTAGAAAGAAACGAAATTATTAAAATTTTTGATAATAGCATTTTTAATAATAATAACTAACAATACTTATAAAAAAAAAGTAAAAAATAAATAAAAATTCACATTCTTTAATTAAAATAAACAAAACTTAAAGACGAAGACTGGCTGCGGCGTCGTTTCTCTCCTATGGGCCCCTTCAGGGGGTCTTCTCATTGAGCAACTTTTTTTTTCGACTTTTTTTTTTTTGCATTTATTTATAGCTTGGGTAGTTGTGAATATGCCCCTAAAAGGATTTTTTGAAATTCGAAATAGTTTAGAGGATATAGCCTTCTTTGTCGAGCAAGATCTGCGCTAAAACGAGTAATTTTTGCGTTGCTTCAAACTTTAAACGCGTTTATCTCGAAACCACGTTTTTCGAACTGGCGGCCATGATATCTCCAGTTCAACTGAACCGATTTTCATGAAACAAAGTGGAATCGACGCAGAATTGTCACCATTCTCGGGTGAACCTCGACCATAATTTAAAAATTTTTTTACTATTTTTTTTTTTTACACTAAACTACAAAAAAAAAGCCCGAAATTGAAATTTTTTTTTGAATGGCCGCCATTTTGTCAAAAAAAATCACAAAATTAAGCTTGAGGTTCACCCGAGAATTACATCTATACTGATTATAACCCCGTTTTTTTTTTCCATTTCGGACGCTCCGGAGACCCGGAATCGTGGCCGCCGTGATGGCACCTTTTTTTTTCACCACCAACTTTGAAGTCTCATTACTTTTTGAACAGCCCACGTATCGAGGCAAAAAAAAATTTTTTATTTACTTTGAACCTTTTGTAATACAATAAATAAAAAAAGTTTTCAATTATTCTTTGCGTTTTCAAATAAGGATTTTTTTTAAAAAGGGTCCAAAAAACGGGTTTTCAATGAGTAGACCCCCTTCATGGTTTTAATGTACTCCTTCCGGCTTGACCTTTGGGCACTACTCATTTGTATACAAACATACATACATGCGTGTGAAAAATTTGAAAATTTTCAAAAGTGGTCGTGTTGTACTAATTCGTACTTCGTTCTAAAATAACAACAACAAAATAATGTTTGTAAACTACTTAAATACATACATACATATGTATAATAAAGGAACTTTTATATTTGGTTTCAACAAATTTATTTTGAAACAATTTGTACCGCGGCGAAAATCTTTTTGAAGACAAAACTCTCCTACGATTAAGACAAATCGACGCCTCACAGAAATGGTAATACACACACAGACACACACGAATACATAGACCCAGAGCGAAAACCATAATCTGCCACAGTCGAATGAAAAGAACGACTAAAATTGCTATATTAAATTTAAGGAAGCATAAAACTTATACGATGAAATCGACTTAAACAATTTCCCCTCGCTTCCTCCGTTTCAAGCAATCGCCGACTAAGACGCCAGTCAAGAGTGGGTTCTATCGAGCCTCAAGAAATAGCATCAATATTTTGGAGAAACAGCGTCCAATTATACAGGTCCATGTACGCGTCCATATGTATATATATAAGTACTTGTGTGCATGCACGAAGGTGCACGCACAGAACGAACAAGAATACCCTACAAATATTTTATCATCGAAAAGAGGAGCATATATAAATACTTACAAGCACATATCGCACAAGCTCTTCTAAAGTGACACAACTCAAAAATCGTCAATTTTGAGAGTTAACACATGGAACTTGATCATAGTTCACCTCTCTACCTGCACAAAAAATTCTATCCGTTTTGGTTATTATAAAAAGCCGAAATTCCCGTCAATGCCTTTCTTCTTGCTTCGATTGACACTGCGAGGCATTTTGTTTTTTGCGTTTTCTCAAAAATGAGAAATTTTGAGTTGTGTCTCCTTCGAAGAAAGGGTGTGCGATATGTATGTATGTATGTACAAATGCTTAACTCATAAGCTCCTTATATGTCCAAAGTTCTCATGTTTATATTTTCGTCGAGTTTCCGTTCAAGGAGTTTTTTTTTCCTTGCCTTCCCCCC
Organism: Chlorops oryzae; assembly: GCA_020466095.1. Classification (NCBI taxonomy): domain Eukaryota; kingdom Metazoa; phylum Arthropoda; class Insecta; order Diptera; family Chloropidae; genus Chlorops; species Chlorops oryzae. The sequence continues at coordinate 143,888,440 of CM035806.1, forward strand.
TGAAAAACTGAAGAGCTGAGAAACTGCAGAAAAGTTTGAAAGTAGGATATTAGAAAATACTTGGCTTTGCCAGACACGTATGCTAAAGCTTCCAAAAGAGAATGTTTTATTTCGACAAAAAAAAAAAAAAAAACGTTTCTTTTTTGCGTTCCTTTTTATACAAAAACACAGATTTTTCCTTTCCCAAAAAGAATTCGTCTTCGTTGTAGGGAAATCCGAACAAAAAACTTGCCTGTAAGTTTTCGAAAAGTAATTGTTTGGATCTCACAAAGAAATTGTTAGTTGAAGAGCCTCTGTACGGCGTTCGATCAAAGTATGGAGAAAGAAAGACAGAGAGAGAAAGGCATATGAATGGGTGTTTTTTTTTTTTTTTTTTTTTGTCGTGTGTTTTGCACCCAAAAGCTTTTTTAATACAAACCATGGAAAAACTTTTGCGTGAAATCATGGCAAAGCGCGCACTATTGTTGTTAGGAATGTTGAGGTTGGTTGGTGAAAGGAAAACTTCCGCGGAGAATACAGTCGTGTGTGAAGAATGAAAGCAACATGCGGGGCATTCAAGGATTTGCAAAGCACCATCATCGAAAAGGAAACATCGTGTTTAAGAATATCAAAAGAAAAAAAAAAACATTGCCATACAAAATAAAACAAAGAAATTCCAAAAGAGTCAGTCAGACCTTTTGTCGATGCAAAGTCGGATTCGATAGACTCGCGGAAATATCGATAGTAGGTACGTACCTACATAAGTATTAATACCGATACACTAAGCGAATCGAAGATAAGATTGAAAGGGTTATGCATGTAAATATGTGCTGGCTTAAATATTTATTGAGAAAGAACAAAACCAATAACTGGAAACAAAAGCAAGATGTAGGAATAGGGCAGGCCCCGATTTAGGGGGTAGCAAGCCGGGCACTGTGAGGGACAGCAATTTCACACACATAGGTATGCGAAAACAGTACTCCCGTAGTGCCATCAAATGGGTGGACAATATATATGTTTTGCCCAGAAAGGCGAAAAAGCTAGATAGGGCCGTGATTGCTGGTGGTAATATGAGAAAGTTTGCCTTGAAGACCTTACAAATAGAATATCGGGGACCGGTCTTGGGATTGTTCGATTGTGGTACAGGGGAAAGGATAGGGAAGTTGAAGCCAACGCTAAAGGCTTCGCTTTTCCGAAAAACTTGCAACAACTGTTGAGGAAAATTTTTCCAAAGTAACTACAGTCAAATTGAACCTCAAAAGTGCGGACAAAAAGAATTCTACTAAGAGGAATCGTTAATGGAAAATCAATACAGCACACTGATACTATAACAGAAAATCTTTGAACGACGTCTCGCCTGAGAGACAATAACGTGAAGATTCTCATTAGTGTCACCTCTTTCAAGGTGTCCAAAACTATACAGCCCGATTCTCAATATTCTCGGGGAAGGAACTCCCGGGGAATTTACTTTTCTTGAGACTAAAATTTTTCTTTTTCAAATAGATAGGGAAAGGAAAATTATGGGTATGGGTCAAATACCCATTCCCCATCAAATTCATTATTACCCCCAAGTATTTCAAAAAGAAGAAAGATTACCCTCGAGAAAAGTAAATTACCCGGGAATTCGTTCCCCGGGAATATTCAGAATCGGGCTGATAGTCTGTTCTTTGGATTATATATGGAAGAAAGATTCCCTCCATGGATAGCCGCTACTCACAAGGGAAGTAAAGTTTTCTGACGGACGCGGTGTCACCTTATGAGGGATTCCGTTGGTTCGCAGAAATATCCTTCTCCAAATTGTTTTTTTCTTTCCTTCAGTATATTATACGGAGCAGTGAGAATACACTGCAACATATGGACATACTAAATATAAAAAGTCACATGAAAAAACATCTACTTAAATACAAAAATTTACATACATACACACATACAAATACACGAACATACATACATTTTTAACGGCTTATTGAAACAGCAATATTTTATGAAATTTAGCCTGCAGTCAGAGGCGAAAAAATAAAAAAGAGATCCAAGGTAAAAATAACACGATCTTCAATACATGCGTACGTGGAATGAAAAGATTATAAATTTTGAAAAATGACAAGCCCAAGCACGGCTCGGAATAGCAGCATCATTTGAATTCGGAAAACTCGTCGAACGACTCACAAGGCACAAGGCACAAGGCAATAGGGCAGAATCGTGAATTGCTTTGCTTTGCTTTCCGCGCAATCAATAAAAGAAGGATCATTGCATGAGTACGCCAGCGTACATCCTTTTTTCCATTCATGCGTCGCTTCCTAATGCAGCAGCGCGCGGTCACGATCGACGAACCCTTAGCGCGCATCAAATGTTCCCCGTATTCACTGTTTTCTCCGTAGGCGTTCACTTGCGCATAAATTATAAATCCTTTCGTTGCTATAACAATGGGCGACTGCTTAACGCAAGCGGAAGGCATTCCGGAAGTACCTTTTAGTCACGTTCGCTGTTCATCAATCGGAATTTAAAATTTGCATCGCAACGTTTCGAAAGTGGAAGTCTGTCGAAATCTCTATCTCTCTCCGCTTGGCATCTTAACTTTCGATATATTTGGCTTTAAAAAAGTTTTTTTTTTTTTACTAGATAGTCAAAATCAGTTAAAGGATTAAGAGACAAAATATTTTTTACCTTTTCGTAAGCCATTTAAATCTGTTTTGTGATTGATTGACCGCAGTAGCTTCAAGCTGCGTGATTCCCTTTCATGAATCGGTAGGTATTTTTTAAATTTTTTTTTTTATCGAAATTCTCTACATTCAAGGAGAAGTGCGATGGATAAAATAATAGTTGCAGTTAGCTCCTTCAATAACGATCTAATCGTTTTTGATATGATCAAGGGAATTTATTTATAATGAGAAATAAAATCTATTAAAATTCGAATCTCAATATTCGAAGGTCACAGATGACTTTAAAACAGTCATAAGAACATTTTCAATACCGTGAAAGCTTACCCGCCATGCTTGCGCAGCGGGAAAATATCTCCTGCATGACAAAGTCATCAGTGATAACATCGATGACATATAGGTGACAGTATCATGCATGACACCTTGGGGGACATGTCATTGTAGAGGGGTGCTGTTCATGTGCTCTGTTCACTGGCTTCTGAAATTTAAATAAGGTCTCAGCGTCAGTTTAGCATCAGCATGAGGTAGCATAGAGGATTAGTGCTCGACTCAGAATCCGAAGATCGCCGGTTCGATCCCTGGCTGAGACGAACAAAAATTGTTAAAAATAGATTTTTTTAAAATTTGCAAAATATTCAAAGAGAAGACAAAGAAGAGAATTTTCGACTGGATTCTTCTATAATTTGCTTTTTTCACCATCGCACCCCCTAGCATGACATGTCATGCTAGAAGTCACTAGTGACAACATTTTCTAATCCCACGATGACATTTCACCGGTGAATTCACTGTCTAACTTCTGTAAAAATTTCCTACAAAATGTCCTCTGAAGTCGCATGCGTTCCGGCTCCAAAGTCACCCTGACTTCATCAATAAGTAATCGCTGGGTGGCTTCTAAACCGGTTGAGCTTAAATCTAAAAATATTATTTTCTTCTTATTGCATGAAGCCCAAAATCCAACATTGCGAGAGCCCGATGCGAGAGCGCGAGCGCGAGACGCACACAAATTTCAATACATTCAATCATATGGTTCAGGCTCCAATGTATCGCACTGCGAGACCTCGTAGCGAGAACATTTTGAAAAATTTAAAATTTCTCGTTGCGAGGCAATTTGACAGGTTAATGATGTAGCTATTTGTTGAGTACTCGCTATTGGGTACTCGTTTAAACTAATAAAACAAAAAATGTTCACTGTTCCGTGAAAAAGAGCTTTTAAAATATTTCGCGAGCTTTGGTTCATTTTGAAAATTTTTAAAATTTTTGAAGATTTTGAAATAAAATTTAAACTCAAGTGATAACGTATAATTTTTATGAGTACTCGGTACTCGTTAGATTGGTATTTGGTTCAAATATTGCATACTAGAAGCGAAATTATGCTATCTTCTGCGTGTCGCAAAACTCTCATTGGAGATTGAAATGCGTCACTCAAAACATTTTCGTGACGTCGCGCACTCTCGCAATCGGGGCTCTCGCAATATTGGATTTTGGGCTTGATTCAAGTGTTGTGTCTGTCGGCTGCTTCATCCGAGGAGTTCAGTTCTACTGCCTCTAGGACCTATTTTGACTGTGTCAATCTAACGCTGTTTCGGGCACCTTTATAGAATAAGCATTTCATAATCGAATAAACCGTAAAATTGGCTCATTTATTTCATTATTTGTAACACAAATCGTGTCAACGAGTAATCGACAATGTCTTAATGGACGAGATCGATGACAAAATTGAAAGTTATTAAGCAATTCCTCACAATCAATATTATGGTTCAGAATGTTCTAGAGCAGAATCATTACCCAATACGATCGTCGGTCAATCAAGATGTTGACGCCTGCTTATACATATAATTCGACAAACCCGAATATGTGATGAAGCACTAGATTTTTATCGATTCTATCACCGTGAGCATCGTAGAATGGATTCCAAATGGCAGAACAATATTCTATCCGACTGCTTACTAATGATATGGGGATAATGGCCAGAGGATCAGTAAAGCGCTTGGCTTTGAATGGGCTAACATACTATATATGCAATCAGATGAGTTTGGCTCAGAGAGGCTTCAACTCTCTTATCGTTTCTTGCTAGCCTATCGCATAACCTACTTTTAGGTCGATCCGCAAAAAACACAAAAAAAAACATTCGTGGAAAGAATTTTTGCGGAACTGCCCAAAATGAGAGAGCTGAAACCTCTTAAATTTAATGATTTTCTTTAATGAGCTTTTGATTGGCACCAAGCACGAGGAAGCTGCGATGGACCAGAAGCAAAAAAAGATAACGGAAACGCATCCTTTATGTGGGTATACTACATAGTATATGTAGGACACTGCTTGAAAAGTAATGCTGTGCAATTTTTGCCAAAAGGATTTATCGAACTGAAGCCGTGCGTGCTCCATAATCTCTCTAGCGGGTTCCCTCTCATTTCATCCGATCCGCTTTGTGTTCATAAAAGGCTTGTAATTGTGTGTTAAGTGCTTGAAATCTGTTAAATGTTCGTTCATAAATCAAGAACTGAAAAAACAAAAGACTCAAAAAGAAAAAAAACCACTCCGCGGTGCCGTACCCTCGATTCATATACGAGTGTGTGTGTGTGTGTTCATTTTATTTTTTATTATTTTTTATTTACATTTTTTGTAGCATGGCAGAACATTTAATAAATTTAAAATCGAAAAATGAATATTCACTTAAAGTCATGGCGAGCAACATGAAAGATGAGGGGCAACCCCTGAATGTGCGCCAGTCACTTTTTTGGGCAATTTTTCAATATCGCTCTCGATACATACATACAACATATGTACATACATACATTCGCTTTTGCCCTCGATATCAGAAATCAGCAATAAATCGCACATTTAAATTCGAGTGCATTCCGTGCCGAGATGCTATCGCTGGCGTTACTATCTCTCGACCTTTTAACAAAAGGCTTGACAAAAGACCGCTCGACAACGAACAAAAGAGGAACCCACAAAGCCAACAAAAGGTCATAGCGATGCGATGATGCTACTTTGCTTTTGCAAATCTATGCATGTTCGTTCGTACGCATGCATGTATCTCTCGACATTGCCGACACGAAAGGCAATCCACTGAGAAGCCAAAAAATCAAAAAACCAAAAAAAAAACAAAATCAAAAAAGAAGAAAGAATAAATAAAAACGCAAAAACGCAAACCCCTTCCGGCCCGCATGAGTACCTGACTTTTCATTCATTCGGCGATTCAGCAACCAGGATTTTTGGCAACTTCAAGTTTTTAATTAGTCCGAAAATGTAGCGTATCGCTTACATTTCGCTTTCGTCTCGTTAATTTAAATTAAAGCAGAAAATAAAAATAAAAAAACAAAACAAAATACATGTATAAAAAAACAATATTAGCAAAAAAAAAAAAAAAAACATTGTTATGTATGTCTTCGAATAACCAAAGGCCCAAGGAATATTACGTATCGCAACGCATTAAACGCTTTGTTGATTACGAAGGTTACACGCACGTATTTCCATATGCCATCAAATATTCGTCCTCGCGTCGTTGTATGCAGAAGGATGAGGACGAGGGGTTAACGTACTGCAGCAAAGCGACAGCCAGACAGAACGAGAGACAAAAAGTCAGAGAGATAAATAGAAAGATAGATAGAGAGAGAGAGAGAGAGAGAGAGAGCTAAACTCATCATCTGCATACGGTTGGATTTTGTATCTGCTATCCTATCAACATTTGGGAGACCTTTAAATAAATTCGCTTTTATGCATTATGATTTTGATTTTCGATTTTATGGGTAATTTTTTAAAAATTTTCAATTACTGTGCCATGCCATCCTCGAGAGAAAGAAAGGGTTTCCCACAAAACAAAAAAAAAAAATTTTTTTTTTTAATTTACGATGGTACTCGTATCTATAGTGCGTCGGATTCAACGAAGCGTTAAAAAAGATGTAATATTCATATGTAGGTACCTTCGTATGTTCATGCGCTCTTCTGGAGATCATTGTTGGGATTTTATGGCTCAGTTGGATTAGAGCTGCCTTTGAATGTGGAAAGAAGGTAAGTCGGAATCGGAATCGGAATCGGAATACGATCGAAAGAAAAGGTCATAACGCTTTCGTTTCACTCCTGTAAAAAAAAGATCCCATTTTAACACATTCTCAAAACACAGATGAAGAAAAACAAGGGGAACATCTCGGGTGGGGTGAAGAAACTCTCAAAAGAGTTGAGAAATTTAACAATGAAAAACTTTTCATGCACAGCGAAGGCATCACATCGCGTACATAGTAGTTGAAGGGAATAATTTTGATTCTCTCTTATCAGATCGCATTCGCAGCCAACGTCTTGACAATTACTTGAGAGTTCAACAGGATCTTTTGTGTCCTTATTTTAACTACCATTGTGACACATTTTCGGGGTCAACAAATTTTAATGAATTTTTGACTGTTTTTCTTGAAAGTACCTGTTGAATTTTTCCACTTTCTATAGTTAGTTTCGTCACTTTGGCTACAGGTCAATTGAAGATCGATTCGCAAAAGTGTGGCCGAGAATTAAAATGCGCACTTACTTATAGCTTTAGCACGTAAGCCGTTTCATATTTTATTTGCTTTTTTATAAAAAAAAAGTTTTAGCCTTGGACTTGAACAAATAGTTTTACTACTATTTAATTGATATGAAAAAACTCCACGTAGTAGATTAAAACTCCTGAAATGTCAATAATTTTACAATTTTTTTTTCAAATATTTTTAACATTTCTCGCCCATAGCTCTCAAACCGGTATGAATATTAGGAACTTGGAGACGAAACAACATCGGAGTCATGAGAGTCATGATCTATGTCAGAAATTGTTAAAAGAATGGATCAAATCCCTTACAATAGTTTGGTTACAATTGCAGGCTTTGCACAGCGTGACAAGTCACTTTTTTATATACTGTATACTGCCACTTCTTCACATGGAGAACAGGATCCTCTTGCAGCCACTCATTGTGAGTACCCGCGAGACGTTGTGTCAACTGCGCTTAGCTTCATTAATCCCCTTCAAACATATCCGTAAGGGAGTCCCTGCCAGTGGCCTGCTACCGCTAGCATCGCGAGAAGATTCTACGTAATTACTGGGCCTCCTCACCCCGGCGAGGTGGGATGGGTCCCCGAGGGAGCCTGAGAAGAAAGCTTATTGACTTTCGTTTTACAGTTATCCCAGTCTTGCTGAGTTAGTGGCCAAAGAAGTTGAGTAACATTGAGTGCCCGAGTGAAAACCTAGAACTTGCCACTATTTCGGCAAAAAACGTTGCACTCAGGTCAAGGTCAGCATCGTCAATCGAATCGCAATTATCGAGTTACACACAGCCACAAAACATATGTATCTATGTACTTATAAAGATAAGAAATTCTCCATTCAATTGTTTCAACACTCAAGTATTTGAAGGACCTAATGACGGTTTTAACTTCCACACCATCAAAGATTAAATTCATGCTTGAAATGAGAATTTTCCTTACAGCTTATTCAACTACAGTCACAGTCAAATTTGTATACTGTATACTTTCCCCATTATGTAACGCTCCGTATTTGTGCGAGCATTTACATTGTACATACATACATACATACATACTTACGTATCTAACTGTCTGCATAAGCACGAAAAAGCCAACAACCACAATCGCTGCTGACACTCATTTTCATTTTCATTTTCATTTCGCGTACGCAATTAATTAAAACTTTGTTGAGGTTGGTTATGATACCGTCTCGCCTTGGCCGTTATGGCGGCAGACGCTGTTCCTGTTCCTGTTCCTGCTCCGGCCACGTCCCCGGCTACGGCTCCCGCTTCGGCTGTTGCAACAACAACATTGATTACCGCTTAACTACTGTGCTTTCTGTCGGCTTTTGTCTTCCCAGAATGTTTCGTTTGCTCTGTACCGTAGAACGTCTGGGACTGTTAGGTATTTCTGTTGCTGTTTGCTGTTGCCGTTGACGTCGCGTTGCGTCTTGAATGGTTGTGAATGTTTTATGTGTAATGCGCATTAACAAGTTTTCCCGGAGCTGGAGTACGGGAACGCGAAACGGTCGTCTGTCTGCGTCTTGCGAAATTATGTCAAACCGTCTGTTGGCATGCTCGTTCGTGGGAATTCCCTAATTATTTCATTTCCCCTCATTATATTCTTTTACATATATTGTGTACACATAAATGTGTAAAATGTTAATGTATATTCATATATTTTGTTTTTTTTTTCGGCTTTTTCGGTCCTTATGCAAATAACTTTACGTAGACGTGTGAGTCTCTGGCATTCTGTGGGTTTTCTGTATACATATTTGTGTACTGGTCTTTTTGATGTTAATTTTCTCCGTTCGTTGATCTCTTTTTCTCTATGGCGTTCTATTTGTTTGTATCTTTGTTGGTATTTCTGCCTGTCTGTCTGTGCCTCTATTTGCTGAATTCTACATTCGCTTGATGTTGATGCAACATTTAAAAGTTTACTTCTGTTTGCTTAGCGGGTGTGTAAGTTTTTGTTCCCACTGCTTGATGGCATGATTTCAACGTGTTAATCAACAGGTTAACATGAAACGAAATTAGTGAATTAAGCTCGAAAGACCTATTTACCAAATTGAAAGTTAAGAAAGGCGCTACCGAAATGAATTCGTTGTTAGTGGAATGTCAATATTCAAGCGATTGCTTCAACCAAATAAACATTTATTGAATTAGTCAAAGAGAAGGAAAGATTTCCTCTCAAAATAAATAATTATGTACATATATGGTAAGTATTTATATGTATCTGTCTAATAGAAAAATTCTTTTGATTCTAAGAGTTCGAGGATACTTTACCAGTGAATGGGATACCTCTCTTATAGTATCGTTTGTAAATTGGATATCTTACTAATGTTATGAGGCAACACAGCAAATGTGACCAACATTTTGACTGCAGTTCCTGAAAGTACTGAACCCTTTCAGACACGCTCCCAAACCGATAGCATTAAAATCTCATAAGCTCCTGTCCCTTATAAGTGACGCCGTGGCTCAAAGGGTTAATCAATGTAGCAATTTCTTATACTTGAATTTTTCAGATTGGCTACAGGTCAATTTTAGATCGATTTTGAAAAGTGTGGCCGAGAATTAAGTTGCGCTCTTACTAGTGGCTTTATCTCGTAAACCATTTCGCATTTTATTTTCTTGTTTATAAACAAGTTTTTGCCTTGGACTTGAGAAAATAGTTTTGCTACTTATTGATATGAAAAAAATCCACGTTGTGGTTTAAAACTCATGAAATCTCAACAATTTACGAAATTTTTAACATTTTTGGCACAGAGCTCCCAATCCGGGAACAATCTAATGACTAATATAGGAATAAAACATGACTGGACAGCTTCTTGAAAAACGCTTCGTGCAATGGATCGGTCCTTGATACTGTTTTTCCAGTGAGAAGAAAACAATTTTTTACCCAAAATCAAGAGAAAAAACTAAATTTTTTATCCAACGCAGAATCATGAAATGTTTTTAATCAGTTACTTTTTTTTCTTTTTTTTCTTCTTTTTTTTTTGTTGGAAAAATCTGCGTGGCCGTCACCTTTATTGCTTAAGTTCTTGTCTCAGTTTGGGCCATGTAGGACTGTAGGTCTAACTCTTCTTCTTCCTAATCCCTGCAATGTGTTAGAGCTACGCTGCTTCAACATAGGCATATAGCATGAGGAAAAGAGAAGCACGCTATGGCAGCGAAATCTTTAGCTCTGCTGTGGTGAAAAGCATTGCCACTTGTATTTTTAATTTTGGGCGATTTTCGGGTACATTACATATAAAATATCTACCAAACTCATAAAATGCCATGAAAAGCTTGAAAAACATAAAACTAATCAAGGATTTTCAATATTAAGGAGAAATAGAATTGTTCTTTTAGTCCTACCTTGTGCACATAACTTTTTGATCACACTGTTTCAGCAAAAATACTAAATTCTACGTACAATCAAATGCGTAGCCGTAGTCAAAAATGTATGTCAATTTATTACAAAATGAAAACATTCGCGCACATTAAGCAAAAACATAACGTAATATTAGGTGTAGTAAAAAGAAATCCATTATTTTTCCAATAGATGGCGTTATTTATCTGCATCTCGCGTTGTATAAGTCCGATCGTGTTCCGCTAGGGGGCATTAGAAAGATGACAGTTCCTACTAAAAAGCTTTTTTGACACTTTTTTGATTGATTGATTCAGTTTTGTTTGAGAGCTTGTCAAAGATGGACATCAGCAAAGAGAAAATTCGCTACATTTTTACAGTTTTTTCTTCGATAAGGGAGAAAACGCAAGCCAGGCGGCTGAAAATATGAATAGCGTTTATGGACCTGATACTGTAACAGCCAATCATGCGCAATTTTGGTTTCGTCGATTCCGTTCCGGTAACTTCGATGTCAAGGATGCACCACGCACTGGAAGGCCAATTGTCGAAAATGTCGATAAAATCATGGAAATTATCGAGTCCGACCGTCATGTTAGCACTGTTTCGATTGCAAAAAGAGCTAAAGATTGCACAAAAAACCGTTTGGAACCATTTGAATAAGGCTGGATACACAAAGAAGCTCGATGTATGGGTGCCACACGAGTTAACGCAAAAAACCTCATAGACCGAATTTCCATCTGCGAATCGCTGCTGAACCGCAACAAAATCGACCCATTTCTGAAGCGGTTGGTGACTGGTGATGAAAAGTGGGTCACTTACGACAACGTCAAGTGAAAACGGTCGTGGTCGAAACACGGTGAACCAGCGGAAACGGTGGCCAAGCCAGGATTGACGGCCAGGAAGGTTTTGCTGTGTATTTGGTGGGATTGGCAGGGAATTATCTACTATGAGCTGCTCCCATACGGCAAAACTCTTAACTCGGAACTCTACTGTCAACAATTGGACCGTCTGAAGGAAGCAATCGCCCATAAGCGGCCAGCTTTGGCCAATAGGAGAGGAATTGTGTTCCATCAGGACAACGCCAGGCCACACACATCGATAGTGACTCGCCAGAAGCTCCGGGAGTTTGGTTGGGAGGTTCTTCTGCATCCACCTTATAGTCCGGACCTGGCACCAAGTGATTACCATCTGTTCCTGTCCATGGCGAACAATTTTGCTGGTGAAACATTCGCTTCAAGAGGGGCTTCTGAAATTCGACTGTCTCAATTTTTTGCTAATAGGAACGAGGGCTTCTATGAGAGAGGCATAATGAAATTACCTTTAAAATGGCAACAAGTTATCGAACAAAACGGCGCATATTTGACCTAAATCGGGGCATTCTAACTATCTTAAATAAAGCCCTCAATTTAATGCAAAAATAATGGATTTCTTTTTACTATACCTAATATATCTATTAAAGTTTCAATTATGAACTTTTCAAGCAATATAAAAAATCGAGCTGACGCCGTGTTTCTTTGATAATTTTCTTGCAAGTGGCATCATAGTGCCACTTTGTGTCTACCCGTATTGTTGTTGGTAGCTTTCTGGTGAATTTCTCGAATTTGTTGAATTTCCTATTCCTGCTTAAGGTTTTTGTTGATAGCTTTTTGGTGAATATCCCCAATTTGTTGAATTTCCTATGCCTGCCTAATGGTGTATATCCCCATCGCGGCAGAGGCTTTTCGACGTCGACAGTTAGACCTACAGTCCTACATGGTTTGGGCCGAACAGTCGAGTGGGGAACATGTTGACCGGAAATGCGGCGATCAGTCAACGGCGTAGCTAGAGAAAGAGTGCTCTGGTAGCGCTTATATTTGCCACAGCGGTATATTGAGCAATTATAAGACATTAACCGAAAAAAAATTTGGGGGGGGGGGGGGGGGGTTGGCAAGAAGAAGTTTAGAGAGTTTTGGACCAAAAACCCAAAAAATCCGAAAAATTCATGACGTCCGATTTCGATGAAAATTTATATATAGAATAAGTGTAAAATTGTAAGAATTTTGGCGATAACATTTTTATAAAATACTGATTACAACTAGTCTAGTTTGGGTGTAGTACCAAACTGATCCAAAAAGGACTAGTTGTAATCCGTATTTTTAAAAAGTTTAAGTGTCAAAATTCTTAGAATTTTTCACTTATTCTATATATAAATTTTCATCGAAATCGGACGTCATTAATTTTTCGGATTTTTTGGGTTTTTGGTCCAAAACTCTCTAAACTTCTTCTTGCGAAAAAAATTTTTTTTCGGTTAATATCTTATAATTGCTCAATATACCGCTGTGGCAAATATAAGCACTACCAAAGCACTCTTTCTCTAGCTACGCCCTTGCGATCAGTAGCATTTCTCTGTCTTCTTTTCATTTCAGGTTGTTTGGGCATTTTTCTTTATTTTCGCCTGATTTCGACAACTCGTCTTAGATGCTTGGCTCTTCCATCCGCTCTGCTCGCTCATGATATTAAATGTATTCGATGAGCCCAAATTTAAGAATATCTAACCTTATAATTAGCTAAGATTGTATGGAATACATTGAGCCGATGCTTCACGCGGATATCTCCTTTTCTTGGTCAGTCATTTTCCCTGTTCCAAAATTCGGACGGTGTTTCATGGTAATTTGGCGTCCAAAACAAAGTTGGATGGACATAATGAAATTGCTGTAGGACGTACCTCGGAAGATGCAACCGACAGAACGACATGGAGGAACTGGTCGAGTTTTTCGGACCCCGGGATAGGTCGGGACATTTAAAAACGCAAGAATAAGAAGAAGTTTCATGGCCTTTAGAAAGAAGTTTTTCCTTTTGGACGCCATATATGACGTTCAATACTAGCATTTTAATTTCGTCCAACATCGGGGAAACAAAGAGCATGAATTTCTTAATACATTTATAAGAGATGTCTGAAAACAAGGATTTTGTGCGTTGATAACATTTCTTGACAGGTAACTATTCAAATCAAAGGGTGATCGCAAGGAGTTATTTTAAGACCTATTGTACATATTAATAGAAAATTCACTGTTTTTCGTTGTCAGGACATGTCGATTTTTGTCACGGGATATTCAACCATCCCGAAAATCACGAAATGGAGACATTCCTTTCAACAATGGATACGCAATTCAAGGAATACGTGAGTGAAAATATGTATGAATGCTTTACATGTAGTCAATTTGCGACACCAGAGAGCAGCAGAGACGACTCCAAGAATAGCAAGAACGACGGTACCTACAGCTGAGCTCGACCATTGGAGCGGAAAAGAAGGACAGGACGTGTACACAATGTGTGCATGTATTGTGAATAGCGTGGGTTAAGTGTTTATATGTTCACATGAATAACAGAATATATGTATGTAGGATACCATGTCGGTAACAATGGGAGCGACAACATAGTTTGCAAACAATTTCAATAAATACAACATCCCTTTCGTTTCCCTAAGATTCCTCACCAATCGATTCCATTTCATTTCATTCCATTTCAATCCATTCCATTCCTTTCCTTTGCTTCCCTTTCCTTGCCATTCGATAACGTTCATATGTTTGCATACCTTTCCGCGAGCTCGACAGGAACTTGCCAGCGTTGCCACGTACCTACTTAAGGCATGTAGCGTGCGGCATGCCCCATCCGTTCCCCTCTGGACAGCCTTTAAGAGGATCGGCGTAAGTCCTTTATAGTCTCACCGAGAATGCGACGCAATATTTTCGTCCTGATTCGATGCGGTGCGGGGCGGGAAATATAAAATAAACACGTATCCTGTGCGACATGGTTTTGTGTTTATGACAATGATGCTTATTATTGTGATTCTTCAGAGCTTTGTTTCGCTTTGTTCGTTCCTCGTCTAAGGTTTTCCTCTCCCTTTTCTCTTCTCATCTGCTTCACGTTCACTCTTATTGCAATATTTTGTTATGTTTTAATTCCATCCATTTTTATAAAGAGATTTGACGATTGTTTTTCGGATGAGTGATTTGTTGTTGCTCTCAAGCCTTCTTTAGCTGGGTAGCTCGTACAAATGTACGCTTATGGATCTAGAGTGCGTACACTCATATACTTGTATATATTTAACAAGTTACTGAACGTATTTTTATTATTGATATTTTAACTACCAAAAGCTATTGTTAGGTGTCAGCAATTTAGTTTTACAATTCGGAAAGGGAAAAGAGTCCTCTTTTTGTCACGGATATTTTTGTAATTATTTTTGACACTCCAAGCTCCTACCTATTTTATTCGTCACTTTCGGTTAAAACCTGTCGCTGGGTAAATATAACGAAGCTTTGAAAAATGTAGCAATTCAATAGTTACTGTTCGCCTGGAAAATGAAATCCATAGCGATTGTTGAATTGTTTATCAAGAAATGCTGGAACACTTGCGAGAAAGGTCCAGTGATGATGGACATTAATTTCTGTACAAAGCAAGCAGAAAGTTCTGTTAGTTTTCATGTTCTCGCAAGATGCGCTTTATGGGAGGGTCCATTCTAAAAATTTCTCCTGTCTTTAATGTCAAATATGGCAAAAGGTAAAATAGTAATTTCTGGCCAAGTATTAATCTGAATGCCATATTTCACCATCCATCCATCAACACAGCATTCCCACTTGATTGACCACGCGGTTCCTGCTTGCAATCCATGCACATCCAACAACATAGTTGTCCTAGCTGATATACATCGCAATTCCCGGGTGCAATCCTTGAGCTCCATTATTCTACAACACCGACTCTATTACGTGTGCTCCTTCGCACACCACTGAAGCTTTGTTTTTCAGCAGCTGAGGCCAGAAATGATCCAAAGACTACGTTTCATAGACCTTTCGATAGTTCGGAATATTCTTTTTGATATGGAATTGAGTTAAATTAGGTGTAAGATTTTAAAAATTATCACTAGACTCGTGTCCTAAGGGCGTCAATCGCAATCTAGCCCTTCGTCTACCCGACCACTGCAGCGTTTTCCAGGCAGAGGTCATGGTCATTAACTGCGCCGCCAGGTGGCTCATGTGTAATGAAATATTTGGCAGGAATATTTAAGTACATTTTCACTGACAGCCAAGCGGCTGCCAAATCCTTCGATGTGACTGAATCCACATCAAAGCTTGTCTACGAATGCCGGATATTTCTTAACGAGATAGCGGAATATTCCTCGGTATCCATCGTCTGGGTACCGGGACATAGGGACATAGAAGGAAATTTCGAGGCATACGAACTTGCTAAAATGGGTAGATCCGATATCTCCTTTTCCAATACCGGGGTTCCCCTGGCAACAGTGAAACTCCAGACAACCTGGCCATTTCTGAGTAAGAGACGCTCCAGAGATCTAGTGGGACTAAGCAACGCCGCCATACATCAAACGGTATCAATACTCACCGGTCACTGCCTCTTCGGCAGGCATGCAACAAGGCTAGGTGTCCCAAATAATGACTTTTGCCGAAGCTGTGGCTCAGAGGAGGAGGAAGAATCTATCCGCCACCTCATGTGTCAATGCCCGGACCTAGCAAGAAGAAGACTATCTCTATTAGGGTGTTCCTTCTTCATCAGCCTCTCCGCACTATCTGAATTAGATTTACAGACACTGCACGGTTCATCAGGAAGTCTAAATGGCTCCCCAATTTAATTCTAGGGGAAGGTCGTGCAATCCTTGTGTTTTCACAATGGGCCAACGTACTGTGCCTAAGTGAGTTAGCAGCTGCCACTACAACCTCCCTACCTACCTAAGGACGTGATTCAATACAAAATTTATATGTTAAAAACAAACAACAAAAAATTCACCTTCACACAGTAGAGAAACCTCTAACTCTGCCATCCTAAAGCTCTTTGTGTAGGCACGGGCAGGCGTATCATGACTTACCTTCGACGGATCCCTGCCTATTCGAAATTTCCCACATGATCTACACGATGAAAATCTTATGTTAACCATCCTGTGAAGGTAAAAACAGAAGAGAAATTCCATGCTAATTTGAACCAACCGAGTGTAAAGGGATTGAGGAGGAACCTTCTATCGAATAAATGACCTAGCTTTACTGAATTTCGGGGTATTTTTCAATCTTAAGTAAGAAATTGAAAGACAAATGCGCCCAATCTAGTCTCGGCTTTCAAGGAACACTGGTTTCGGTTAGTTTTCCGTTTAATCCAACGGATTTTGAGATGTTCTCTTCTTCTGTTAATTTGTATATTAAAATAAAAGCCTCTACAGCATTATCAAAAATGATTTGTCCATGTTCAAATAGATTCAGCCATTTGTTCCGTATTGTTGAAAAATTATTCCATCCACTCCACTTTACAAAAACGTAAATTGCTCAAAAAATCGTGTCCTAATGATAACTATCACAAAAACATGGACAACGCTGGATATAACTTCGTTTTCTTTAGTAGAATTAACATTTCGCCGATTGTTGAATGAAGTTGATTTGATATCCGTAAATTGCTGTATCAACTTCTGTCCCCACTTATGAACATAGGCCATATTTTTGCTGCATTTCTGTAAAAAACTTTGTCGATGAAGTCCCCAAGGATCATGGACGAAGTACGTTGTGTCGGATTTAACGTACATCCCGTCAATATTCAAACCACTCTCAGGAAACCTGAACTTTACACAGACGAAACAATGAAGCGCTTAGAAAATGATGCTTCGCAGCATGGAAAGCAATTGGAACCATCATTCAAGTTATAGTAATGGAAAATATATTGAAGAAAGTCTCTAACTTCAGTAACAGGCAACCGGCACCAGAGCTTCTTCAACCCGTCTTTTTCGATTGTGGACCTTCCTATTCTTGTTATGGCAAAATAAATCACACATTGTAATTGAACAGACACGCCTGAATGGAATCGTTTGGGATCCTTATTCCTTCCTATTTCCCCTTATTCCTTTCCTATTTCCCATTTCTGTTTTCTTTTTTCCTTTTGTAAAAAAAAAAAAAAATAAACAAAATTGGAAACGACAATTCATGGAGCAACAAAATTGGACGAAGTCATCTCAACTAATATGACTACCAGAAAAAAAAAAATAATAATAAAGGAGAACGGAGAATTCCAAAGGAAAACAACTTTCGTTCATGTCGTCTGTTTGAGATACTCGTACATAACTAGTAGTACTGCACAAGATGTGGAGCAACATTTTTGAAGCGTGTTCTCTTTGATTTGAATTTTTCTTTTCTTTATTTTTTTTTTCTTTTTGTTGTTATTCATTTTTTGTCGTCTTCTTTGGTTAGCTTTAGAGTTCCTTCGTTATTGTCGTTGTTGCTCTTATTGTGAGGATAAGGGTTGATTTTTTATGGCCTTTTTTTATTTTGTTTTTCATCTTGTACAACAGTGCGTACGAGTAAACTGCACCCACGTCCCGGGTTTTTGGCATATTAGTTTTGCGATATTTCGATCCTTTTTAATATTATGTTACCATATATATGTACATATAAATACGTATGTATGTATATCTGCAAGATTGAGGGAAAAGAAGCTGTTTTCAAACGAATCCATGTATGTACGTGTGTAAGGCCTGTTCGTTTTTCGTAGGGTGTGCTTGAGAGAAGGGCGTAAGTTCATATGTGAATGCACAAGTTCTTTGGCGAAAATTTGAGGGTGGGATGCTTATGTGTTCTCTAGCATGTGTGATTGATTGGTGATGCTGCGAAAGAGAGTGTATCCTATGGAAAAATATATGTTTGTTTCCATGGTGGTGTCCCGTTGTAAACATACATAAGTTCTTACCTTTGTATGGGTGTATTTTTTTTTCTCGATTAAATATATTGAATTTATGTTTGCCATATTTTGAAATTTATTCTAATATACTCATTTTTTGGACTAACAACTGTTATTTTACCTTTGAGTTCTGTCAAAATCTTCTAGCTATTCGTTTTTCTGTCACAGTATCCCTTGTTTGAAGTCAAAATGGTAGCTGCTTGCTTTCGTCATTTCAAAGATCAGATTCTGAAAAAGGAACCTTTGTTGGGACTGTGTTCTTAACTGTGTTCCCTTCAAGATATCTGGTATCCTTTGTGCTAGCATAGATAAATGGCATGGAACTTCCTTTCGATTTGTTCCTAGATTCATTCAGTTTTATGTACGTAGATAAATCTTCGACAGATATATGTATATATCCTCAAAATCTTATCAAGTAAGTATTTATTTCTCGTAGTTTTGCACCCACTTCAAGTAAACATGAACTGCGAGTCGCTTGTTAATCATTCATCTTAAAATCGACTGCAGCAGGAGCCTTGGCGTTAAGAGATTTTACCAGAACGTTATAGGTATGTATGTCTGTTATTCAGCTATTTCGAAATAACAAAGGAAGAAGCCACCTAGAAACCACAACATTGGATCAGCATATATTTCAATTCATTTGCAGTAGTCGTCAGGGCAACAATAGCCTAAGTCAAACCGCCTGTTATTTGAACATCAATACAGCTCGTTTCGTCTAAGCAACCAAATGCTTATCGATCCATACATTCATCTACACATCGATTCATCCATCCATTCATCGAACTACCATCCATCCATCCAACAACCATCCATCCATCTAACTACCATCCATCCATCCAACTACCATCCATCCATCCATCCATCCATCCATCCATCACCTATCTATCTATCTATCTATCTATCAATCTATCTATCGAGTTAAGGAAATTAATGTTCGTTTGCTTAGGAACAATTTGTGGCGCTCACGACAGATATCCTTCCTATTTGAATTCTCCTTTATCGTAGGTCTTGCTACAAAAAAGCCCGGTGTGAAATGTACGCATTGAAAGCTACTTCAATAGGAAGTGGAAAATGAAAACTTCAAATGAAACACGAATTTTTATCCAAAAGAATTACTAAAAAAAATACAGATTCCTTCTGAAAGGCCAGACTTGTTGCAGCAGGATTCAAATTTTTCATCATTTTAAAAGAAAAACTTTAAATTTCCTACCCACTTGAGGCAGGGGCCCCATGGCATGGGTCACGGGCTTGACGGCCCCGCCTTTCCTGAGTGGCGGTGCTAGCCGATTGCCCCAATCAAATCATGCAGACTGGTAAATAAATGTATGAAGCGGGACCCGGCCGCGGGTTTATTGTAGGCAGCGTCACCTTTAACGAATTTTGGGCCCTACCCCGAAGTAATGCCACAGCTTTTCCATGATAGGAATGCCAACTAGAAGAGAGGAGGATGTTTTTTAGTGGAATCACCACACACCCAGTAATCACTGATGCTGTCAGTCTGAAAGGATTTTTGACCTCCTCTCCCCTCCCACAAGTGTTTTCAAAGCACTTTAATATTTAAGGTTAATCTATCGTTTTATTGAATGTTATAAAGTGTTATCCTACACTACGACTCGGTAAAAAATCTCAAACCGAACTCCTCCAGAGCCTATAAAACTCTGCCTTAGAAAGAGATCGTTCCGTGAGCTTTCTCAACCAGATGTAGAACTCTTTCTATTACCTACAGGGTGTAGGCATCTTGCACCTACATATTTGTTTAGGTAATGTTTTGCCTTTCGTCTGTTAGCTGTCACTTACAACATGAAATATGTATGGATGGGGCGCAGAACAGTGTCCCGACTTCCAACACAATTATGAAGCATTTTCAATTTGTACGCATGTAGAAAGAAAGTGTGAGAGATTGAGAGCGAGAGAGGGTGACAGAAAGAGAGGGAGAAAGAGTAGAAAGGGGGCTGCGACGAACAAATGAGGATGTTGCTGACGGTGAAGAAGAGAAGAGGAAGAGGAGGAAAGCAAGCAGGTAGGATAGAATGTTTATAATGTATTAAAGTGAAACATATAAAAAAATCATGCTTACGGGGACGGGATATTCTTAAATTGATGATAATAAGCTTAATTTAAGCTAATATATGTAAGTATTAACGTTGAACAAAACTGGATCTTTACGTTCTCAGCTACATGGACAGATTGAATTTCTTCAACAGAATCGTTAAAGAATTAAAGGCTCTGTTCGTCAACATACAAAGACAATAAAAAGAAATTAGGTCAAATTACATAGTTATCCACTTTAAATAAATGTTCAGCGAGTCATAGAAATGTGAATTTTGTATAGCCAGCGTAATCAGGGTAGGTACATTAGTTTTGTACAGATCTTGTAACAGTTAAGAACTAATCTCCACAGGTATAAACAAATCGATTTAGAAATCCCTCTAATTTGTCCATCTGTTCTCGGATCTCCATTGAAATGGGTCGACCAATCACGTCTAAAATTCGGTGCACATTTTTTTCGGGCTCCGAGGTTAATACTAAGGGAAAATGAGAGCCATCTGCCCACTGCCATGAATTAATTTATGTTTATGGACAAAAAAAAAAAATCGTCTTCGTCCTCCTAAAGTCGCGTCCACGCATGCGCCCACAAATAATTGTCTAGCGTGAACCCGTAGGAGCTTCATATTTCAATTATAGGTACATAGATTAACCCCAATGTGTTAGAGAAGTACCTATGGAAGAAATATGCGAGCTCACAAATGGAGATTTTTGGTAACTTCCGAAGTAAGGAAAAGAAGTTTCAAATTTGAAGCAAAGATCGGACAAGAGGAATAAAAGGTGTACGATAAAAATATATGTGTTCCGCCCATTATCACGCCCACAAGCATTGCTGGCACACTAGATATATCAATGTCGAGCTTGACCGACTTTAGCTTTCTGACTTATTTTATAAGTAATACAACAGTCTCCTTTGGGGGACTTTCGTATAGAAAAGAGTTCAAAGCTATGGTCTGCGGCAATCCATTTCATCCTCTTTTGGGGTCCACACCATTTTGATTGTACCCTCAATACTAATTTCTGTTTCTTTCTTTGTCAAAACATACTTAAGGGCGGGTCCCAATACGGTAAAACGTTGCTAAGGAAAACAACATTAGCAGTTCTTGTGCTCCGGAACAATTATTTACACCCGAAACTTTGACATGTACTTCTTCACTTTTCAAGAGTCCTCTCAATGATGGGACTTAAATAAATTTTTCTTTATAAATAATTTTTTTTGCCTCATAGACAGAAACAGATCCAGAAGAAGAGTTGACAATGCCACATGCCAAAAACATGGCGGAACGTGAAATTGGACCACAAATTTCGAATTTCGTAATTTTCGGATGGACTATTTGTCGAAATAAAGTATAAAAATATTTATTCCATGTGCCTTATAAAAATTTACCAAATTCGGAAATCGAAGTTGAATCACTACTAGGGCATTTAAGAGGGACTTTTTTTATACCCGACACACTCTGTGTCGAGGGCATATTGCGTTTGTGAGGTTGTTTGTAACACCCAGAACCAGTTGAGATAGACTATACAAAATATATATAGAAATGATCAGCGTCGCCAGGAGATTCGATTTAGCCATGTCCGTCTGTCTGTCTGTCCGTCTGTCTGTCTGTCTGTCTGTCCGTCTGTCTGTCTGTCTGTCTGTCCGTCTGTCTGTCTGTCCGTCTGTCTGTCTGTCCGTCTGTCTGTCCGTCTGTCCGTCTGTCTGTCCGTCTGTTTGTATACAGTTTTCTTATCGAAGAAGTTGAGCTATCTTGATGAAATTTGATATGCGTACTCACAAGCACATGAGTAAGTTTGAGTATGGACCCGATCGGACCATTTTTACGGGTACCTCCAGTACTAGGGTCTGTTACGAAAATCACAATAACTGCTATAAAATCGAAGTTTTTCAAGATATTTTGATGAAATTTGATAGTTGAACATATTTGAAGTCAAGTTATTCAATTTCAAAAAATTGGAAAAGTGGGCGTGGCCGAAGGGCGTTTTTCGAAAATTGCCATCTACACCCAAACTTCAAATGGGACTTGAACGATATTTGGCAGTTATGCTTCCTTTGTAGCCATAAAAATCCTTAGAAAAAATTTCCTTGATCGGTCCATTATAAAGGGTACCTCTAGTACTAGGGTCTGTCACAAAAATCTCAAAACTGCCCCAAAATCGGATTTTTTTGAGATATTCCACTGAAACTTAGAACTAGAGCGTATATTAAGGCCTCCGATTAGAAAACAAAAAAATTGGAAAAGTGGGCGTGGCAAAAGGGTGGTTTTCATAAAGAAATTCAACAAAAGTCGGTATATGGGGCCCCTAATGGCCTTAAACACCTCTTGATATTACAAATTATTTGAACACGTATGTCTGTGTCGGGTATTTTGTCAGGCTCGCCTGACTATAACACCCTTACTTGTTTTTACTTATTTCCGAATCAAAAATATTCTTTAAACCAGAATTTACTTTGAAGGCCCAAAAATGGTTGAATTAAGATTATTTCGACCTTGAAAAATATACTTACTCAGGCCATTATTAAGGCAGAAATTTGGTAAAAAAAAAAAATTTGGTAAAACTTAACCAAAATAGGTCGAATGGACTTAATACTGGTCTAATATCCCTATTTTGTTTGTTGGGTTACTTGACGAAATTTACATCAAAGATGCACGAGACGAGACCATTTTTGGGTAGACACCTCCACGTCGCGAAATTTTCGTATAAAAAAACAAACACGCCCTGAAAGTCCTGAGTGTTTTGTATATTTTTCTTTACATTGGAAAAATTGGCGAGGAAATCGGATGAATTTTGGAATACTGCCCAATAAGTTCCTATAATAAACAAGTCCCCAGTAAATGAGATTCGGCCTATAAACTTGTACATTTTCAAATGAACATTCGTTGCAAATATGTATTATTGTGGTGGGCGTGGTTGAGTGCCCAATTTTATGCGAAATGGAGGCATATGTGCAAGGGTTAATGAATTTACTGGAATGAAATGTAGTAATTAAATCGGAATTAGGACATACATACATTTTTTTTATTTTTTTATAGTGAAACATTTTTCTTTATTCGGCACGCAATTTTTGAATCCCTCCGCAATAAAAACCAAACCAAACAAATGGAAAGAAAAGAAAAGGAAGCCGAGAAGAAGAAATACCTGAAGGAATTTAATGGTTTTCATAATAAGTATTTCTTACATAAAATTTCTTTCATTTACTTAAATATGCTTGTTGTAAGAATTTAAAAAAAAGAGAGCATTTTAAGGATCTCATGC
>CM035806.1:143914419-143921919 GCA_020466095.1 Chlorops oryzae
GAGAGAGAGCGAGAGAGAGCGAGAGAGAGCGAGAGAGAGCGAGAGAAAGCGAGAGAGAGAGCGAGAGAGAGAGCGAGAGAGAGAAAGAGAGCGAGAGAGAGAGAGCGAGAGAGATTTTGATTCCCAAATGTATCTGCTTTCACTTCGGTTGACGAAGCTGCCAAAAAACAATTTTTTGTAACTTAATTGACATGGTTCGGAAGGAGTAAAACCTAGTTAAACGATTTAGGAAGAATTCCAAGGTGCCCCCGAATGAAACAAATACCAACAGAATATCATTTCGAAATGATTTCTTCAATTTGGTTTTAGATTTTTGGATTGTTTGTTCTTTCTTTTGTTTTTTCAATTCCCCAAAGTGGCTTAGAAAAATAACAAAAATAACGAAAATAAACATTGAAATCGAGTACGGCATCATTGTGCATCGCAACTGAAGCCGAAAACGAAGCCAAAGCTGGAGCTGGAGCTGGAGCCGGTGGCGCATCCTTGAATAATACATATTATCATCTGCAACAAACAAACCAAAAAAAAAAAAAAAAAAAAATTTAAATTCAATTTACGCCAAACAAAATCATAATCCATCTATCATTCATCAGCAGTCATTGGCAAAAACAAAAAAAAAAATTCGCGTTAAAAAAAATCGGGAATATCGACAAATCGAAAAAGAGCGACAAAATATAAAAGGGGGCAAAGTCGGGGGGAGAAAATTTAAGAAAATGTGAGAGAAACCGGTAGACGACGAACGAAAAGTCGAAGGAACAGCGCTTTGTTCACACAAACACATATCGAGCTGCTCGTACTTTGCGCCCAAGTATGAAGAACAGAAGGAAGAATGAAGGGAAGATGGAGAAAGAAAAAAAAGGGAAGTGAAGTGAAGTGAAGAAAATTTAACACTTTGCAGACAAGTTCCACCAGATACATTTGTACATGCATAAACATTTACACGTACGGACCGCGTTGGCGACAACAACACCAACTAACAACCAAAGCCAACTAGCAGCATCGCATCGACTACACGCTTTTGAAGGGATACCAGAAACATTGTTTACGCTCGTATCCTTAAATCTCTAGCGAGTTCCCCGCTTTACCTTTCCGAACGAGATGAAGAGAGATGAAAAAAAGAAAGCGCTTGAAACTTTGACGCATCCGCCCGAGCTCCTCTGTCGTTCGGTCGTTCGTTCGGTCGGTCGGTCGGTCGGTCGGACGATTCTTCGCTCGTTCAAGACTCGATTTGCTTTTTACTTTGAGTGATGTCTCCTGGATATGTTTGTGCGAACGAATGTGGGCTGCTATTCCCGCACTCCGCTCTGCTGCCATCACCGTTCCGCATTTCAATATTTTCCCAACGCTTGCAAAATTACGAAATGCGTGGTTGCTTCTGATAAGAGTTTATTTTAGCAGCCGAGCATCGTCAACGTCCCATGCTCCTATCTGTACGATAACTATTGTCGGAAATTCCACTCCTTCTCGTTGAACTCCGTGCCACATCCTTCCGTAGCTTTCGACATTTATATGTCCTCGTGTACTCATGTATGGATGTGCGTTCTTCAGCATGAATATCTATCCATAAAATCGTATGTATGTATGTTTGTGTGTGTGTATGTAAATAAGTATGTGTGTGTGTGTATGTATGCAAATATAATTACGAGGACTACATTATATTGCGTGTATACAATATATCAATACAATTTTCTTATCCGCTCACCGAAGTGGGATATGTTTATGAAGGCTTTGTTTGGCCGCGTCTTAAAACCACTCGATCTGCTGGTTGGTATTTTTCATCCATAATTTAAAATAAACTCTTTGATGCAATTCTCAGAACGTAACGAAGGATAGTTTTTTTTCATTTTTTTTTTTCATCACAGTTTCACTAGAATTCAGTTAATTATCCATTGAGGTTTTTAAGTTTCGGTTCTTGCGATTCTTCTGAAGTCGTGTCTTTATTGATCGCTTTCTTTATCGCCTGTTATCATCAATTTTTACACTAAGCAAGTATGTATTTTTTGAAACAGAAGCCAATGTCTCCGAAACTTTTAAAATTCATTAAAATATTTTGTGGCTTCTTACAGACAGCCCAAAATTGGGAGAGATGGCAATAATTCATTTTGGATCCGTAGTTGACTTTTCGACCGGTAAATAAAAAATAAAACAATTCAAACAAGTAAGGGTGTTATAGTCAGGCGAGCCTGACAATAGAATACCCGACACAGACACAAATGTTCAAATAATTTTTAATATCAAGAGGTGTTTAAGACCATAAGGGGCCCCATATACCGACTTTTGATAGATTTCTTTATGAAAAATGCCCCTTTGCCACGCCCACTTTTCCAATTTTTGTTGAACTATAATCGGAGGCTTAAATATACGCTCAAATTTTAAGTTTCATTAAAATATTTCGAAAAAGTCCGATTTTAAGGCAGTTTTGGGATTTTTGTGACAGACCCTAGTACTGGAGGTACCCTTAAATAATGGACCGATCATAGGAAATTTTTTTGGAAGGATGTTTAAGGCTACAAAGGAAGCATAAGTGCCAAATTTCGTTCAAGTCCCATTTGAATTTCGGTGTAGGAGACAATTTTCGAAAACCGCCCTTCTGCCACGCCCACTTTTCAATTTTTGGAAATAATATTACTGGCCTTTAAATATGATCAAATATCAAATTTCATCAAAATATCTTGAAAAACTTCGATTTTAGAGCAGTTTTTGTGATTTTCGTAACAGACCCTAGTACTGGAGGTACCCCTAAAAATGGTCCGATCGGGTCCATTCTCGAACTTGTTCTTACTCATGTCCCCGTGAGCACGCATACCAAATTTTGTCGAGATAGCTCAACTCCTTCGATAAGAAAACTGTATACAAACAGACGGACAGACAGACGGACAGACAGACGGACATGGCTAAATCGAATCTCCTGGTGACGCTGATCATTTCTATATATATTTTGTATGGTCTATCTCGACTGATTCTGGGTGTTACACACAACCACACAAACGCAATATACCCTCGACACAGAGTGTGTCGGGTATAAAAACCATTAGGGTGTTATACTTAGTCAGGTCAACCTGACAATATCACTCCCGACACAGGTAAGAGGTTAGCGAAATATTTTCCAATATTTTTATTCAAACAGGCCCCAAGACTACGATTATTAAGATGAAGTATTCCGAAGATTTTCAAGACAATAAGAGCCTTATATGACGAATTTTTACGATTCTGATGACAAAGCCTACCCTGTAGTCAGTCGAGCTAACCCCAAACTAGCGACTTCACTAGCCACTGGTGTCGGGGACCGGTTCGGGACCGGTCGGGAGCGGTTCGGAACCGGTTTGGGACCCGTCGGGGACCGGTTCCTTTCCTATCCACAACGCTGTCGACTTTAAAATGTTGATGTCATTGCCGGAGACGGGTCGTCATTTTATACGCTATTTAAGTAAATTGAATATACCAAGTACCTTAATAGCAACGGCTGCAGTAGCTCAGTGGTAGCGCTTACGCCATACAGTCCGGAGGTCACGGGTTCAAATCTCCGGCGAACATCAAATTTCGTTAAGATAGCTCAACTCTTTCGATAAGAAAACTGTATACGGACAGACAAACGCTGTATATTTCTATACACATTTTGCATTATTATCATCACCCAGCGACAAAGAACTTTCTTAGCAATGGTTTGCTCCAAAATTCATTAATATAAAAACATAAGTAGCCGCATATCGGTATCACTTGCAATTTATTCACTTCTCCATATTAAAGGGACAATCCTCCCGGACATTACTTTGAAGCAAAAGTCCCTACAAATAATTTTTCTTTTACGCGAACAGTTAACAGAAAATTTTCGCAGTTTTATCATTGAATGCGCGTATATTAAATAAGCGAAAAAAAATGTTTCACTGTTAATGGTTTTATTAACCCTTTACTGCAAAAAAAAAAAAACGTGAAAAATTGCGATACAGGAGCAGAAGCTTAATTCTCAAATATGCAGTAAATATTTGCACATTAAAGGACAGTAAATAATAAATAAAAATAAATAAATCTACAACCTCGTATCGTATGAGAGAGACAATTATATGAGCACTTCATAAATTCTGCAATATCTCAACAATGTTACATTTTCGAAGTCGAGTTTTGTGATAAAAGGTCCAAAGCCTTAAAGGGCTCTGCGCTCTTAAGGCCAACGCGTTAAGTAAATTTCCTATAGCAATACGAGCTCATTTGTAGAAAGGAAATCAAAGTTGAGAACTTTCGACTTACTTTCGTCTACTTGAAGGGCATACGCAAATTACAATTTAAATCGCAACCCAGCTGTTCGGTTGCATTTAAATCTGGTATCGTTAAGTATCAGAAGAACTCAAAGTACTTCTTGTTTTCTACAAGTTGGTATAGGGATTCTGCATATCTGCGTAAGCATTAAGCAGCAAGTAAATTTCCTATACCAAACACATGTAGAAAAAACAAAGGAGAACTTTGACTTACTTTCGCTACTTGAGGGCATACGCTAATTACAAGTAATCGAACCCAATGGGTTGCATTTAAAATGGGAACAAGAGCTCATTTTACGGTCATTCGTTGAGCGAAGTAAATCGAAAACTGCTGTGCTCAAAAGACTCAAATTTACAATGCAATTATTATGATCAAAATTATATATTTTTTATTCTATTTGTGTCGACCTGTCATCGAAAACTCACCTCTGACTTCCTTCGCATTTACTTAAACAGCGTAGAGCCTTTAACTCTCCAAAAAAAAAAAAAAAAAACGGAGCTGAAATCAGCTTTTCTGGCATTTAATTTTCATAAAAATTTTGACTTGTTCATATCTCTTGGCAAAGTGGCACCTGAAAATCGGATGCAACCCTGCGCTTTTAATACTTTTCGATTACTTGCCAGCTCAGCATAATCAAAAATGAAGGACCTATTTAATTCGAAGTAATTTTTCATTTTTATTTTCTCGAATGTATTTCTTTCTAATGGGCACTTTGCTCACTGTGCTTCCCCACTTGGCAAGTTAAGCACTTTTAACAAGTACCTATGTACATATTTTGCTTTGGCTTGACAAGTGTAGTTGATAAAAAAGCATTTTCAGCAAACAAAATTGTTCTTGATAGAAAATTTAGTAGAACAAGAAAACTTGCTTCTCCAGGGAGTAAAACCGCTTTACTTGCCAAGTGGGAAAGCATTTTTTCTGCATGTCTCAGTAAAGGCTATTAAAGGGTAAATTTTCAGCTCACAAAAACGTGCCTAAATTCTGTCAGAAATCATTAGAAAAATTTCTAAAGCTGTAAGGAAAACTTGCTCTAATTGTTCGTATTTCTCAAATATTCTCCTCTTAATCAAACATACATATATGGGGCATTCCACGCGAAGCGGGCAACGAAAAAAAGGTGATGTTCTGAAAATCGTTCATATTCGGCTCAATTGTACCTCTATGAGATATGAATTAGGGGGCAAAAAATTTTGGCTGAAAATCCGTTAGTTTTGAAAATATAGGCTTCTAAACATTGCCGCACATGAAAATAAGGTTTTGTTTGAATGCAAATATTCTAACTAAATTTTTTTTTCTCAAAAATAAATAGTAGTGATTTGTATAGAAAATTTAACAAATTTTTTAATAATAAGAACAAAATCACAAATATAATTTTTTTTCAGTGTAAAATCAGAGATAAAAATTTCAAAGCAAAATCTAAACAACTTAGCCTTTTTTAATTTTTTTTTAAATTTTTTGTATTAAAGCCCAAAATGTTAAGAACATACTGCATAAGTTTAATAATGGGCCCGAAAGTGGTTTGGGAGCTAGAGCACTTAAAGCACACACGCATCGCTTATTATGAATGAACAAAATATTTCCCATTGTTATTCAGTATGAAAGTAATTACTTTCGATTCCTAGAGATGGCGCTTATGATTGTTTATTGCTGTAAACATCGCAAAGCATAAGCGCAACGTACCATTTTAGGGCGATGCGTGTGTGATTTAAGTGCTCTAGCTCCCAAACCACTTTCGGGCCCATTATTAAACTTATGCAGTATGTTCTTAACATTTTGGGCTTTAATACAAAAAATTTAAAAAAAAATTAAAAAAGGCTAAGTTGTTTAGATTTTTCTTTGAAATTTTTATCTCTGATTTTACACTGAAAAAAAAATTATATTTGTGATTTTGTTCTTATTATTAAAAAATTTGTTAAATTTTCTATACAAATCACTACTATTTATTTTTGAGAAAAAAAAATTTAGTTAGAATATTTGCATTCAAACAAAACCTTATTTTCATGTGCGGCAATGTTTAGAAGCCTATATTTTCAAAACTAACGGATTTTCAGCCAAAATTTTTTGCCCCCTAATTCATATCTCATAGAGGTACAATTGAGCCGAATATGAACGATTTTCAGAACATCACCTTTTTTTCGTTGCCCGCTTCGCGTGGAATGCCCCATATGTATGTCTATATTTTTCGGTCCGCTTAAGTGAGAGCACACTGTAAAATGATAAATACGAGAATGTGTTAAACGTGGGACTATAAAAAAAAAGAGGATACAAAAAGTTGTGAAGCCACAAGTTAAATTATAAATTTTCAGTTTTGTTGCAAAGCTTTTTCAAGCGAATGAACTTTGTTGCGTCATTAACACGTGCCGCAGGATCAAAACAAAAATGTTTCCCGGCACAGAGAAAGTAAAAGAAGAACAAAAAACAAAAACCAAAAAAAAAAAAACAAAAATAATTATTGAGGTTCGCTTTCATTAAAGCGAAATGAAAACATATTATATTATAGTGTGTTTCCTTGCGGACGTCGCAGTCGCTTCTGAGCATCTGTCTCCCTCAAAGCCTTTCGGAACTTCTCCGCTCGATTTTCTCCATACATACATACATATGTATGTATATGTAGTCATTTCTCCTCCGGACCACTGGAACGAATTGCCATTGCATGGTGTTTCGAAATAAAATCTCTTTTTTCGAATGGAACAACTAACGATAAGATAAATTCTCAGCTGGGCAACATTTGACTTCGCCATTCGCATTCGCATTCGCATTCATTTCCGAATGTACCTACAGACGTGGCAGCAATGAGATGCCCGTTTGGGCCTTGTACAATTCGCTTTCATACAAGAAAGCCGCTGGCGGCTGCTACGCGTGACACATTCAGATACATATTGCCTTTTTGGAAACATTTTGCCCTTTTCGCCCTATATTTGCGTGTTCTGCTTTTCATTTGCGTTGTGTTGCAGCAACACGCAAAGGAGCCGCATGCTTTGAGGGTGGTTGCTTGCTATTTCCTTTGGAATTGGCAATAATTTTTGCTGTGCTCTCGCATTCGAATGGCCATCCTGGCAAAGAGCAAGAGTGAGAGAGTGTTTGAATGAGAGAGAGTGAGAGGAGAGAGAGAGAGAGAGAGAGAGTGAGTGCGAGAGAGGGAGAGCGAGCGAGCGAGCGAGCTGGTGCATTGCGCAGGCGTGTTGCTTTGAAAGACATTACCATTAACTTGCATGAGGACTTGCACCACCACCATATCGTTGGCAT
>CM035806.1:143926919-143971919 GCA_020466095.1 Chlorops oryzae
AAAAGCCAAAGAAATGCTTAAGAAATATTTCTTCAAGAAATTTTCTGCATGCAGTCCCCAGTTCGGCAAAAAAGTAGTACATATTTTAATACGTTTTTTTGACATAAAATGTGCACGGTAACCCAGGCTATCAGCAGAAATAATTGCAAATGAATTGTTTCTTGGAGAAATTTTGACAAGTGAGGTAGGTCATTGTGATTATATAGAAATAGTGCATCCATTTTTCGGGTTTTTTTCAAAAAACATGGAGAAAAAACCCCAAAAAAAGCCAAAAACGCTTAATAAATTTCTCAAACGAGAATCAACGCGAATTAATATCGCTTGTTAAAGAGAGTAGAAGAATTTGCGCGCTTTTTATTCTGAACGTTTATAATCGCGCCTTTTTAATTTCTGTGTTTCGTTTCACTTTTTTGACACATGTGACATATGACAGATTGCCTCTGTTGCACTAAAAAGTTCTGTAGTACTACCTTTTTTCCTCGGAGAAAAAAATAGAAAATTTCTGCTGACATTCTTACCGAACTGGAGACCAGCCTAAATGTAAAAATATTTGATAAGAGGTTGGTATTTTGGTCATCAGTTTTTTTTGTTGCTATTTTAGCTTTTTCGTTTTTGATATTTTCTGATTAAAAAAAAAGCTCATGGCAGCGCTGTGTTCGCTTAAATGTAATGCTCGAATTCGTCATCGATTATTCGCAAGCATAGATCTAAAAGGGCACCCTTATGCAGGGTACACATGGGCACATGGGGACGCAAACATATATGATTCTAAACAACTCACACTCAACAATCGTGGTTTTTACTTCGTGCATATATACCGAATTTAAAACACATTCATTTCTTCACATTTTATGAGCCAAGGGGGTAGGATATATCCCCTTTAACCCCCCATCCCCCCTTATCTACGCCACTGCCTCAAATACGCTTTCTGAAACCTCGAAAAAAATTTCCGATACCCCGCAATACCTTAGGTACAGAGACTGTCTTTGACTGTAGTAGGTTCTCGAAATTATGAGAATCCAAAGATATCGCTTGTTCAAAGGAGATTGCTTTCTTCAAGGCAGTCTCGAAAGGACGCAACGGTAGGCCCGCCCTTGGTTCATTTGTTGGAACATCCATGAACATCACGTGAAAAGTTCCCGAAAATATGTAAGTGCAGATATACAATATAATTGTGCAGAAAATATCTCAGTAGCTTGAACGCAAGCTCCAGTATTTGTACCGGGAGGCTGTCGTCTTTATATTCCTCGGAATTGGAATTTCACAAAAAATCAGTGGGAAGTTCTTCATACTTTGAGCCATTTGAAGCGATATCTCTTTTTGTTTCTGTGTGTTTGAAACGGCTACATATACATGTGTAAATCGTCCAACGAGAACCAAATGAAGGAAAGGACAGAAAATTAGACATGACCAACACGACCGAGCTAGGGAGTTGCCCTTTGGGCTGTGTGTACCTTAGTTTGGTATCTCAATAAACCACGGCACGTACTTAGGTTGTCCACGGTTTTTTTAGCGAGCACTTTCACTGTTTCCATATTTCGATATTCTCAGAACTATTGCGGCATCCTTTTTGCGCTTCGTCAGTTAAAAAGAATTATCCGTAAGTCTGATCCTGACACTTGTAAGAGAACATACCAAAACATAGATTACAAGAACTTTCTTTCTTATCGTAACTCTCAACATACAGGAGTATTCAATGGTATATAAGCCAGCAAATTACAACAAACGCGATCAAATTAGAACTAAGAGGAAGAAGAAAATTGAGGAAAAGGAAATGAACTTCAGCAGGACACGATCAATATTATACTGAGAACTCGCTTGGCTTCAGTGTAAGATAATAACTCTTTCATACACTTATCAAAAGCACAGAGAGAACGAAGAGAAAGACAGAGATGAGCGAGTGCGAGAGCGAGAGAGAGAAAGAAACAAAATGAAGAATAGAGCAAGATTGTCATAATTTTTTTTTTCCTTATTAATGTGCCACAGCCGTGCCTGATAGATGCCGGAGCGCTCAGCACTCGGCACTCAGTTCGGTGCACAAATGTAATTATGACAACGGCCTTGGCCGTGATTTACAATTCGTTTGCTCTGAGCTGAACGAGGGAGCATTTTTATATTTCATTCATTAACATAATTTTAATTTAGGTTAGTGAGTTTCGCCGGCAGCCGAACAGACAAAGGCGAACGAAAGGACGAATCGGCCTGTCTCACTGACAAGCGCGCACACATTCACAAACAGACACACACACACACACACACAACACACACTCATAAGTACATAGTCAGAGTGAACGTTCATTGAACTTGAATATGTATGCTGCGGTGTTGCTGCGGTGTTGCTGCGATGATGCTGCGACGCGCTTTCGTGCTGGACTGAGCCAAACTTGGCTTTGCTCTGGTCTGGGCTGGGCTGGGTCTGGTCTGGGTCGGCCTGGTCTTGTCTGGTTTGGGCTACGCTATGCTGCGCTGGGCTGGACTGGGATGAGTTGTTGGGATGTGTTTTTCGTCGTCGTTCTGAATTCTCAGCTCATTATTTTGGTCTGGAAATATTTCATGTTTATTTGTTTATTTCATGTTATTGGCATTTCGTTACACGGCACATCGATGCATGCGTATTTGCGTCTACTGCGTATGTATGTGTTTTGCATGTACATATGTATTCGTAAATAATTGTTTGCGCCCAGATGTAATGACTGTGGCAATGGCAGATGCTCAGCCAGGATACAAACTTTGCATTTGTAGCTGTGGCTGCGGCTGCGGCTGTGACTGTGGCTGCTATTCCAAAAATATCCCGCTTCGTATCCAAAAATTATGCTAATGAATGTTGTGGAATTTAATATATTAACCCTTGCGCTGTCTAGCGCAGCACGGCCCGGCACGGCAATCGTTGACGGTAACACTTTCGCTTTTCTGTTCATAATATGCAAACGAGATGCGTACTTTTTTTGTGTTAATCTTTCCGAAATCATGTTACCTGTGATGTGTCTCTTTACCTTTTTTTGAATTTTTTTTTAACTAAGGTTCCTCTCTTAGTGATCGTCACGTCACATAGCTCAAATGCTTATATATTTTTTGTCTTTGTTTTTTTTTTTTTTTAGATAACAGTCTGCACTATTCTGCGGAAAGCAGCTGCGATGAAAAAAAGTTTTTTTTTTCACTTTTAACTCATTTGAATAATTCTAAAGCAACAAGAACTCGTTGTGCAAATGTTATGCAAATTTAAGTGCGTTATTTGCAAATCATGTTTGAAGCAATGTCAATTATGCTGGTGGTAGTTAGCGAGAAAACATTTGGAGTAGGGAACGACGCATTGATGGCCTCATTGAGTTCCCCCGATCAGTTTGTTTCGAGTGAAACGAAACGAACGATACGAAACGTCACGAAAGGGGGTAGAGAGGAAATATCGAAAAAAAAAAAAAAAATAGATAAATAATGATAAGAGGCGAGCTGTGCACTTCGATATATCGATTACCGAATGGATAAGGATGCACATAGACTACCCAATTAAATGCTTAGGAGCAGAATTATTGACATTTTATTGAGAGCTTTCAGGGATTTCGAGGCAAAAGAAATTCCTTTCTAATTTTTTCCATAAGCCGCCTATCGTTTTCCTTTTCGTTGTCGTTTTTTTTTTTTCCATTTCGTACTTATGGGATTTTTCCAATCGAATATCTTGAGTGAGTGTCAGCTTTTCGAGCAGCGCCAAACAAAAAGGCGAAATATCAAGAAAAAAATATTCTCCATTTTACGATTCAAGAGCCATTTTTGAATGTCTTGCTTTGAACGTTCGTGTTCCGTTCGTTCGGCAAATTGACTTATGCATTTGTATTTTCGTTACGGGTTTGATGTTTGACATTCAACGGTAAATATGTACATACGAGCAGGAATATAGAAACACCAAAAGTGCCGAAGCACCGACAGCTCACATCACCGAAACGTGTGCGAGCCTTCGTCTGTCTCTCTGGGTCTGTCTCTGCCACTGTGTGTTTGTGTTGTGTGGGGTAAGGTGATTACCCAGTTGGCAAAATTGTTTGTTGGGCGAAAGCTTCCATTTATTGTAGAATGTCAGATCTGAAGAGCCTCTCTCTCTCCTTTTATTGTTCGTTTATAAGCAGAGATATACAGTGAAAGCTCCCATAAGCGGACACCGGTCGGTCGCGACCATTTTGTCCGCTTATGGGATATGTCCGCAAGTAGACCTTTCACTGTATACATACTTATATCTCAACTCAAACGATAAGCTTTTTACGGTAGGTTCTGGATAGAGTGAATTGATTTTTTCAACGCCTGTTCATGTTATCGGGGCTGTTCACACAATCGATACACAAGTTTTATATTAATTTTTTTTTTTATTAATTTTAAATGATGTTTATGAAATCTTCAAACTTTCATGTTAAAAGTTTAAAAAATTATTATTAAATACAGTGTACTGTGGGTGCCATTTGCTCAGGGGAATAGTGCTTATGCTTCCGAGCCAGAAGTATGGGTGTTCGAATTCCGTTCGACGCAAGAATCTTCATAAGTTTTTTCAGTTACCTAATCATTAACAAGATACGGTGGTTCCTGGCAAGTCCACCGATGAAGCTAAAATGCCTAATTTGGCGTTAGACTGTAGTTAAAAGCTCTTCCTTATTAAGCGGACACCTACGGGACCGAAAAATATGTATGTCCGCTTAAGAGTAA
Organism: Chlorops oryzae; assembly: GCA_020466095.1. Lineage (NCBI taxonomy): Eukaryota > Metazoa > Arthropoda > Insecta > Diptera > Chloropidae > Chlorops > Chlorops oryzae. The sequence goes on from CM035806.1 coordinate 143,931,603, forward strand.
ACTATTTGAGAAGCAGGATCACTAGAGCATTCCCAAAAAATGTCCGCTTAAGAGGATTGTCCGCTAGGAGAGAGTGCTAAATTCTTTTCTAAATGTAGCTAAATTTTTTTTTGATTCGGCACCGTCTACGTTAAGAGAAAAACAGAAAGAATTGCCATAGGATAAACGGTTATTTTTTCAATTTTTTCTTTCATTGAGTCTGTTTTTGATGATAGTTTCTTGATGTTCGGTATAAGAATTTTGTTCACACTAAAGAGCTTTATCACGGTTCACACTAACGAGAACTCAATACAAAAAAAAATTTATATATATATATGTGTGCTCACACCACCGAGTTGTTCACTATAGCAGGGATTCACACTATCCAGACTCTACTGCATATACTACAAAGCAAAATAAGCGTTAGGGAAGAGAAATTTCGTCAAACATTCATCCGAAAATTTGAACGTTGTATACTTTTGCTCCTTTACTCGAAAGATTCCTCCATTAATGACTCACAAAAAGCCTTCGATTCCAAAAAAAAAAAAAAAAACACAAATTTTGCTGTCAAAGAATGTCGCGAAACAATTGGGTAATAATAGAAAACGAAAATGAATTCCAACGAAAACGAACTATTATGCTAGGTGGGATACGTACATACTGCGCTAACCATAGGAAAAGGATGGCGCACATACACCGACAATTCCTTGCAGTAAATGCAAGATCTTTGCACACCTCCCTCCTCATGGCATGAGCAGGCAGGCATCCATTTATATTCATGTATGGATGTTCTTATGTTTGTATGCTTTTCATGTGCATACAAAATCCAATGTATATTCGTTATCCTTGCAAATCCTTGGGATTTTGCGGGGGTGAGTTCTCGCGTGAGTACCATAGTTGCCATAGTAATCCAGAGAAACAATGTAAAAAGGCTTTACATTCGTATAAAGCAGCTTTCAACTTATCGCGCCATAGCAAGAAGAAAACCCCTTTACACAACAAGTAGGTACATACATGTACGTATGCATGTGTACTCCTTTTTTGGCTAAATATCCTGGCAATCTTTTATAGTTCTCTTTGAATTTTACAGACATTTTGATGTGAATTGATTTCGTTTTTTGAAAAGAATTTTTATTTCCATTTCGAACGTACCTTCTTCGGATCAAAGAATTTCGCTCTGTTCTGTTCTCTTCTCGTCTTGTCTCGTCTCGTCTCGTCGGTACTGTTCTGGCAGGTGAACACTCCGACGCCTTTGTCTGTTGAGTCTGCGTCAAACCATTCACCAAATATTGTGTATTGGTTGCTTTTGCGGGAGGTCGCAAAATATTTGAGCAAAGAAACTTGGATATGCAAACAAATCCGTTTGCTTTTTATTTTTGTCCTTTTTGTTCAATGGCAATGGCAACGTTGGTCCTCTTCTTCTGCACTTAATTTGATTCTATGCACACGCTCCAACAAACAGACGCACACACACACACACACACATACAGTGACAGTCACGTAATTAGGGACACCATAAAAAATGCAAATTTTTCACCGCGAAATTAATTTGTTTTGAATTTTATTATTTTCATTTAATATTTAGCAAATAATGTTTCGAAATAATGAAGTAAGTATAAGATTCCTGAATATTTATCAAAAAAAAAAAAAAAAAAAAAATCATATGTTTTGCCTTGTTCCCATAAATAAGGACATCAGTACAAATTTAAAGCGCTTTTCTTCATTAAAAATCTGTACAAATACCAAAAGAGAAAACTTTTTTTTTTTAACCCTTTCTTAACATTCCAAAATTTGTACAAAAAATCATAATAAAAATATTTCATGCCTTTACCAGAAGTTTCAGTCTTCAGTCAGATTTGTGGGAACAAGGCAAAATATATGAAATAATTTTTTGTTGTTGGATAAATATTCAGGAATCTTACACTTTCTTCATTATTTCGAAACATTATTTGCTAAATATTAAATGAAAATAATAAAATTCAAAACAAATTAATCTCGCAGTGAAAAAATTTGCATTTTTTATGGTGTCCCTAATTACGTGACTGCCACTGTATATTTATATACATATACACTTGCGCATACAAACATAAAAACTTAAGCACTTAAGGATATTCTGCGAAAGAAAGCTTTGAAGTGAATCCTCATCGATGTGCTTTGGAACCCTTTTTAAACCATAAAAAAAAAAGAAACTCAATTATAGGATAGAAATCTTAGTAAAAAGCATATCTTTCACACGTTTATGTTATATTTTTCATAGTCATGAGATCTTTGAATTTAATTACATATTCCATTAGATTCCAAGCGCTGAAATAAGAACAATGTTTTATAATTTTTGAATTGATTTTTCTTAAAATAATTGAAGAGAACGCAACCGTCTTCAAACGATGATTGTTCGTCTTTCACTTTCGCTGGTCACCAAGGGGTTAAAAAAAAATGCAAAACAGCACTGTGTAAACCAAAATGTGTAGAAACTAACACTAATACAAAATACTAAGGCAAAAAATAAAAACCGGTTTGACCACAGCAGAGATGGAAAAAAAAAACATCAGAGAACAAACTCTTTCAAATTGCCCCTCTCCTGACAAGCAGAATTTTGATATTTTGTTATTTAAACATTTTGAACCAATAAAACTAATGAAATTTAGGAACCATTAAAAACATTACAGTTTTCAGAATGCCTTTTCATATTCCAACCATAAATAGAAAATAGAAAAACTCATATAGTCGTTAAAAGAAATCACAAGATTAACGGAAATATTGAAAAAAGTTGACTCACCTTATCAACATATTGTTAACGATGCATTTCAAACAAACAAAGCAAACGACTTGTTCCCTTCTTTTCGCGAGCGACGCGAGCAGAGAAACGAGAATTCAATGCACTCGCAGGTATAAACGCACTTGCCTCCTACTTGTCTAAACACTGAGTACTCCGCGACCCGAGACTAACGAAAACCGACCGAATAGCCGCGCGCACAGAAAGAGACTGAAGCCATGAGCTTTACTTAAACGCAGGCAAAACACAATTATTTATGTATGTAAGTGCATCGTAATATTAGTGAACACACACGATAGGCCATACGAAGCCGGACAATTACTCCTACATATGTACGTTGATTTGTGTAAGAAACTAATATCGCGGCAATTTTTTCTCAACGTCAAGCGATTATAACTTCCCCTTTACTTCCCCAATTTTAACGAATAATAGATTTTGATCAGTATGTTATGTATCTACAGTAGAATACAGATAAATGCAACACGTTTTTTTTTTTTGATCGAATTCTTGTGCGCTTATGAGTTCTTTGCATTAATTCGTGCATATTTTCATGAGAACGCATAAAAAAAGGCTTCAAAGCACCTTGAACTTATGAGATTATTACATTTATTCGTGTTGCATTTATCCGTAGTTCACTGTAGTCCATTTTTTTTTTTCTATCATTCTTTGGTAGCCTTGGCACGGCATAAAATGTGAGTGCGAATATTATGGCAAGGCATGACAATGAACTGATATCGCATAAATCAAAGTTCTTGCAATTCGTCTTGCGCTGGCCCTTGTAAAACGTATTTATTCTTTTATAGTATTTGTTTGTTTATTTATTTATTTATTTATTTTGAATATTATTTTAAGTACTTATATAATTTTTTTCTGACAGAGCCATATGGTTAGCTTCAATTAGCTTCAGAGTAAGCCCCTCCGCACGTTCGGAGCTATTTTTGATCGTTACCTACATACATATAAAGAAGCATTTTTAATCCTTTAACAAGCCGTGTCTGTTGTTTTAGCGCTTATGCAAATTTTTACGTAATTTTTGTTTTTTATGATTTTCTATTTCTATTCGCACTCACACTCACACGCATACATATGTATGTATATGCCTATGCGTTTGGATGTGCAGAATATTTCGCAATGGCACGCTAATCACAGCACGAGGCTCTTTCGAACGGGGACTTTTGAAGAGAGTAAATAAAAATCTGCGGATTCCCTTATTGAAACTCAATTTAGCCATCCGCTTTCTGCTTTCGGCGGACAGTGTGCCTCGGCAAGTGCGTGTGAAAATGGCAAGGCAAGAAAAATGCCGCGCCGCGATATACCTACAACCATATAGAGTACCGCGGGCTGGGGTTTATTGATTTGTGCAAAATTGCAAAAAAAAATTTGCATAAACTGCAATTGAGAAGCCAACTCACCCCTATGCGATAGTCGGCTACGAAGATTCGACTATTCGCGAGTCATTCGTGTTTTTCTTCTCTCGTCCCTTCTATGGGATTTCCTGTTCAATTTACACATCCGTTCGAACGGATGGGTTAAATATGCAAATTTTCTTTTAAGTCAATTTGTTTTTCTGCGATTTCATTTTATTAAAATAAAATTTCGACTTCATGGAATTTATTAACACAAAGTTAAAGAAGAACAAAAAAAAAAAAAAAAATATTTGAACAAAAAACCGGAACAAGTTCGTTTAACATTTCCCCTCTCTCATGCTCATGCTCTCGCTCTCTCAATCGCTCTTGCACTCATTCCCTCTTTGACTCCAATCGGTTTAAGAAAACTAAAAAAAAAAAAATAAAAAAAGACATCCACTGCGAATCCCTTCTCTCCCTTCTCCCAGCGAAATCCGCAGAAACTTATAGCATTAAGGTACTCTTAATGCTTCATGGCTCGCTATTAGATTTACTGCATATTGCTTTTGATATCAAAAGCATTCGAAAGGCAAAGCACAGCAGCAGCAGCACCACCACCACCACCAGCAGACAACAATAACAACAACAATACAGCACAACAAGACCAAGTCGCTCGAAGCGATTCGGCCATTTTAAGATTCAATTGGGTACTTTGCATTTATGTATGTTTACCGGAAAATGGAGAGTTCCCGGCTCCATTTTATCCGCAATATCTAGCGAGTTGCCTTAATATCCTTATGAATTACCGTTCGAAGTTAAGGGCTTATGATTTGGGTGCATTCGAAACACCGAAATTCCTCTGGAGGGAAGAATTTTTGTCAACGTTTTCCTGACCGATCGATCACTTATATGGGTCCTTTTGATGTCGTCTGCGACATAAAACGCATAAACGCGGACATCTACGGGACCGAAGACTATGTCCGCTCAGGGGCAAGCTATTTGAGAATTAGGAATTCTAGAGCATTCCCAAAAAGTGTTCGTTCACGAGGGATGTCCGATGAGAAGAAGTATCCAGAAGGCGAGCATACACTGTTAACAAAATACCAGGGGAGTATCTATGCGGGTTTTAATGAAAATAGTCGCAAGATATCGCACATGTACAACAAGAGTGTCACAACTCAAAATTTGCAATTTTTTTCAGAAAACGCACTATAACCGATGGAGTCCAGCTGCATTTGCATGACGATGAGACTGACATAACTGTTTTTTTGCTCTAATTTGCAACAAAACAAAACAATTATGAGTGTGCGATTAGGTGTACAGGTGACCTTGTGAACACATTTCTTGCATTAACTTCAATTTGAAAATTTTTGACCTGTGACACTCTTGTTGTCTATGTGCGGCATTTGCTTTTGTAATATTTTAAGCCCCTTTTAGAAATAATTTTCAACATACTCAACTGAAAAATACTCTGGAACAGTACACAGATTCCCAAAAGACGAGTTGTTTCGGTAAAATAAGCCTTGTTCTTACTCGTATATAGTCCAAAATCTCTATAACGAACTCCTCGATAAAAAGTTTCTCTCTATAGCGAATCTTCTGAAGGCCTTTTTTCTACCATTTTAGTCCCCTCTTTTTGTCCTTACAACGAATTCACAATTTTTTTTTTTCCCCCGGTCCCTTGAACTTCAGTACAGAGTGTTTCGGCTGTATATGGTATATGTAGGTATGTATGTACAACTATGTTCGATTGGTTATCAGCCTGAAAGGGAAATCAATTGAAAGGGTCCACAGAAAAGGCTATATAGATGGACCGTTTACTTTGAAAGTGGTGTAACTCCATTTTTCTATTTGGAGATATTAAGTGGTGCATGTCCATTACTCAGCACCCGCCACCACCCAGCAAAACTGCGAAGTCTTTAGAATGGGTGAGCTTAACACGAATCCAAAAACTAAATTAAACCACGGCCTTCAATTTTCCCTCAAAGCCGCTTAGAATCGGAAAATAGAAAAACGGAAATAACACCACTTTCAAAGTAAACGGACCAGATATTACATCTCTCAAAACGACCAAATCGAGAGCGAGGACGTAATCCATGGTATGATAAAGGGGGGATAATTTTATCTTAAGTTCCAAATCAAAGTTGATTTAGACTTAATTTCCTAGATTTTCAAGTTAATTCCGTCTTAAAATGGGAGATCATAGGCCCAGGCCCAGGCCCAGGCCCTTCTAGAATACGCCATTTAGTCGAGAGTGAAACGACCCTTTCAACAATCTATCAAAATTTTCTTCCCAAAATAAAAACCTTTGATTCTCGATCTTTCGATCCGTTTTGGAATATTCAAATTGTCTTCAGATGAAAATTCTTCTAACGGATAATGGGTCTGGGATAATGATTTTATTCTATTTTTCGATAACATCGGGTAAATCAACGCTTGAAACGAATACCGAATCATTGGGGGCATTCAGCAGACTCAACTGTTGAATAAAATTCGGCCAAAAGGTGCGGCGCTCACAACTGATCTTTCACAGCCTGTCGACTGCGCGGACTCTACATATTTCCAAAAATGTAGTCCGCTCATTTAACGTTCTCGCGCCAAAGCTGCATCTTCATTCTTCACTCGGTGCTGGGGCACGTGTAAAAAGAATCCTTGTAATAAGAGAGCCAGCCAGGTCGAATTTTACCTGCGAAAAACGGAAGCAACTTTTCATTATTTTGTGTAAAATCCTTTACTATCTATAATCTTCTGACACCTTTTCGGCATGGATTTGATTAGGTTGGATGTTGTTTTCGTCTTTGATAGTTTTAAATTGGTTATTTCTTCTTCTACTTCCATGGCACAACATCTACATATAAAAAAAAAAAGCCTTCATTCGCCTTTCTAACGATGTTCCTCCAATTCTTCTTCACGATTGTAAGCAACTTGTTCCCAACTATTGACTCCTGATCGCCTCGTATCAGCCTTAACTCCATCAATCCACCGTGCCTTCGGCCAGCCAGCGGTCCTTCTTTGCGTTTGCTGAATTTTCTTCCGCCAACTTTGAGCTTGCGGGTTCCAAAATGAGTTTCAATTGGATCTGCAGATTGTGCCGACAAATGAAGGACCGAAACCTTTTCCATCCTTAAACAGTCTGTGACTAACTTCGAAGTACACTTGATCCTCGATTTACGCGATTTCTTTTCTACGCGGACATTATCTGGTTCCGACAAACCACGTGAATCGAGGAGCAATTGTATATTTCGGATCATTGTGGTGTTTTTTGTGGAAATCATTTTGATGGGAAAAATTCCACTTTGAATACGAAATCATGATTCCTTCTAAACTGTTTTTGTACACGAAATAACGAGCCAAAATGACAAGACATGACATGAAGGGGCCTAAGGGACCGTCCAGAACATCACACTTTCCCAAATATACACGTTTAAGGCAAAACCCGACTTCGGGCAAAGGAAAACATCTTTAGAATAAAAAAAAGGAGTAAAAATATACACACCCCTTGCAGTGATGAGCTTTCAGGCCATTGGTGATAGATTTCCAGACCGCTTTGCACATTTTGAACTGAACTTCCCATTTCTGGTACAGCAGAAATTTATTGCCGTTCAACTTTTTCCAACGCCCAAAGTGCTTTGAAAAGTACTTAACACAAACGCATTCCCACCCATCGCCAAGGACATTGACAAACACACACACGCACACACACACACACAGAGAGAGCGACTGAGCACTCACACCCGCGCACAGAAGCCTTTTACTTTCCGCTTTTGAAAATTTCAAATGAATACAAAACGCAAATTAAAATTTCATCCGACCTTGTCTGGAGACACAAGAAAAAGTTCTTGACCTAGAAACAAAAGCAATAATGATGACGAAACCAAGCGTCAACATTTCCGAGCAACGTCGTCATCAGAATCATATTGTAATCACCGCCGCCACGCAGATCAAATGAAAGCCTTACCCAGCTGAGTCAGCAGGAATAGCAGCAGCCACAGCAGCAGCCTACATTGCACACAGAACGGCACAGACAGAGCATAGCAAAAATAAATGAACAGAGCAGAGCACACCAGAGCAGAGCAGAGCAGAACAAACAAAACTGAACAGAACTGAACTGAACTGAACCTAAAATCCAAGACACCGGGAAGCAGAAGCAGCACGTGGAGACAAAGCCAAGACACAGTTCCAGACATCGAAAAGAGAAATATCTGTAGCAAAGGCCAAACGAAAATTAAAATTAAAATAAGAAAAAAAGAAAAAAGAAAAACGAAAAAAGAGGACGAAGCAAAAAAGAAAAACAAAAAAAGGAGCAAAAAAAAAAACGCCCGGTAAAAACAAACTCACTACGCTGGCTCCCCATTCCACACTTTCGAACTCTGGAGCGAAGCAAAAACTGGGTTAATAACTAGTGCGCTAGAAGGTCAAAACCGAAGCTGCGGCATTTCTGTGTGTGGTGGGTGTTCGAGTGAATGGCATTACCGGAGCGCTGACGGCGATTTGGACGGATCGGCAAGGAGTGCGAAGGAGTGCGAAGGAGTGCGAAGGAGTACAGGAATTGCAAGTATGAAGCCAGCATTCGTTGATAATCAGCACGCGGCCGGGCTTGGGTGTTCTCTGTGCAGCATGCATCCGTTCAAGAAGTTTCCGTGGGAGACCCTCGACCCTCGACCCCCGACCAGCACACCGATGCAAATCGAGGCAAACTACAAAACTTAAACTCGGAAATACGAGCTTGTGTATATGTGTACATACATGCATGCGTTTGTAGGTAGGTCGGCAGATGAGTACCTCGGCTATAAAACTAAATGCCGCGTGTGGAGTACACTCTGGAATGTCACAACTAGGAATAGTTTACATGGTAACACATACTCATGGATGTATTGTACGTAAAATGTAGGTATGTCCATTCCCTGCAGTAAATGAGACCGATCCTGAGTCGACCGCGGGTCGGTCTTAAAAACATATGGACCGGTTGAAAAATAACCGGTCCCTTTTCGAAGCGTGTGGGATTGGTTGCGGGTGAGTCGCGGATGTTGAGTCCCTTTGTCTGAACTCACCCAACTACGCTCGTTTTGGGTGATTCCGATAGAGGTTAACCCTAAACCGGTCTTCTTCTTCATTTGCATAACAGTCCTTGAAGGACCTAACCCTATCGTAAAATAGCCTCTCATTCTTGTCGATTTCTTGATCTTTCTGTCCAGTTTTTAACGCCAATTCCGCCCTAAGCCGGTCACATTTCATATGAAAATTGGGTCGGTCCTATATGTACTTACCTGGGTCCGGTTCTTTTTACACCGAAACCATTTCATTACTTCATATAGGGTTCTCACTATGATGCGGCGCCATTGTGTTTACATGGATGTATGAGGATGTGAGTGCGTGGCGTGTGTGGCCTGGATAAATGCTTAATTTGATTTCTCATCGTCTGCATTGGGACTTATGAATGTTTTAAGCTTGAAAGAAAGCAGCATCCTGGCCGACACCAACATCGGCATCGCCCCTCGCACAACCATCCCGACACCACAAGCGCCGCTCCCACATGCGCATTCGTTAACGACAGCCGGTTTGGCTGGAGCGCACTAATGTCATGTGCAGCAAATTAGCTCTAAAAATTTCCCACAGCATTTTCTCCACCCGACCACACGAACGTACGTTCTTGGCTTTCGAGCGACAACAACGACAACGCAGACGACGATGGCGATGGCGAAGACGAAGACGAAGACGAAGACGAAGACTAAGACTAAGACTTAGACGATGCTGATGACGACGATGGTGATGATGATGAGCGTGGGGAAGAGGTCGAGGGCGATGTCGATGTCGAGAGCGTAAGCGAGGGTGGCGGGGTGGGGCGGTGACGACCGTGAAAGTGTGTAAGACTCTCCGCGAACGTGATGCGAAAGCCGGCAAAAAATGAAATGAAATGAAATGAAATTAAAAATAAAGGAGCCAAGGAAATGAGAGCCGAGGCGCGCAAAATGCACCAGCAAATGAAAATGAAAATGAAAATGAAAATGAAAATGAAAATGAAAATGAGACTTTAAAAGAATTAAGGAAACGCTGAGACTGAAGCAACAGGAAGAGAAATCCGAAACGGGCTGTGAAGAAACAAACGTTGCGGTGCGGGTGGGTAGTATGGGTGTTGGGCGGCAGTGGGGCGAGGGGACGAAACGGCGGGGACGAGTGCGGCGAAAAATAAATGAATGAGCGCAAAAACTGAATGAATGGAAAACTCATTTTTTTCGATACCCAACGAGATGAGCGAAGAAGAAATTCAAAGTCAAAGGCAAAAAAAAAAGCAAAGACACACTACAAAATTCTTGAAAAGTCAATTATTTGCTTTGGAAAGCTATTGAATCTCTTTGTTTTTTTTTTTTTGTTGGTTTATTATTTTCATTTACTTTCGTTCGCTCAACACATGATTCCATGTTTTTTCCTGTGGAGTTAAAATGGCGCGAAACGATGAAATCAAATAAAATCTTTAACGATAAGAATTTGACTTTAGTCATTTATTGATATACTGGAAATGCTGTGAACTACATTTCGACGTTCTTTGGAATTTTAATTTTTTTTTTTTTTTTTTTCATTTTCTCCCAGCGGCCAACAGTGCCTACCGCCTACAAAGTATACGAGACTGTAAGCGACCTGAACATTAGTAGCTTACAAAGTATACGAGACTGTAAGCGACCTACCTACCCAATAGCTAACTTTATGTGGTGGTGGCAGGCGTTCACTCTTCAAAACGGCCACGCTCGAACAAAAGTATACTAGGATGATATATGAGACAAGGTATTTAAGAGGTTTTTAAGGACATTATGTGCCTCATATTTCAATTTTCATTCAAATTTTATATGTAAACCGCCCTTTTTCCACGCCTACTTTTCCGGTTTTAGGAAATTTAATCAGAGACTTATATATAAGATCTTATTTGAAAATTCATTAAAATATCTCCAAAAACTCTGATTTTGAGGCGGTTTTTGGGATTTTTGTGACAGAACCTTGTACTGGAGGTACCCTTAATAATGGAACGATCGACATCATTTTCAGAGAGGATGCTTATGGCAATACAGGAAGCACACATGCCAGCTTTCGTCCAAGTCTCAATTCAATTTCAGGTGCTAGAGACGATTTTCGAAAATCGTTCATCGGCCACGCCCACTTTTACAATTTTTGGACTTTTGAATTGCCTTTAAGTATGGTTAAATATCAAATTTTATCACACTATCTTGCGAAATTTAGGTTCTAGAGCAGATTTTATGATTTTCATAAGAGACCCTTGTATTGAAGGTACCCTTAAAAATGGTCCAGTCTGGTCTATATTCTCGAACTTGATCTTACTCATGTCTCCGCAAACACGCATACCCAATTTCGTCAAGATAGATGAACTCCTTCGATAAGAAAACTATATAAGGACAGACGGACGGACAGATCTATAAATCAAATCTTCTGGTAACACTGATCATATCTATATACATTTTGTTGTTGCTCAACAGTTGACCCATTATCAGGTTCAGTGTTACCAAAATAGATGAAATTTTGCTCCCACATTTCCCACAGATCATCAATTTTCTGCTGAGTGTTGGAAGAGAATAAAATGAACGAGTGACAAGGTATATAAGGTCTGGTTTAAAGGTTCATTTAAATATAAGGATATCGGGAATTACGCAATCAAGTGTTACCTTGTCGATGTATCTACACACCAGTGTTGCCAGATGAATTTTCTTGGAAGTGAATTTTTTTTAAATTTAATTTTGCGCAAAAAATGCAAGATTTCATTGCAAAAATACGGGACATACTCTAATCGACTTTCGTTAGGGAAAAACAAATGCAGACTTTCCTTAAAAACGCAGAAAATATGAAGCGTCTGGCAGCATCGGAACATATATACATATACATAAGTAGGTATATAGCAATAAGGCTTTTAAAAAATTTCATAAATTTTTGCTGAAAAGCTTCATATTTCCGCCCATATTAGATCGCATGAGACATTATGTTTGGAATGAGGCTCTCATGGGCCTAAGTTTTCCATCAGTTAATAAAAACTTTCCTTCTTGCAGGTGCGACTGGTTTTGGGAAGGATATTTTCTTCATGAAATTTTCGCAGTTGGCAAAATTCCCCACTCGTAGCGATATGCAAGACCCGGACCCGGGAGCCTAGGGGCCTACCGGGCAGACGAGTTGAAGGGCCTCCTAAACTATATGCTCACTGTGCCATACTATATGACCTTCTTTGAGGGACCATCGGAAATTCGCGCAGTTGGCCCGGTGGGCCAATCCGGGCCTGGTGATATGTCATATCGATTTTCAATTGCCATCGAGATATTCGATCTAATCGATAAGTTAAAAAGAGATCCTCAAATGCATAAAAAAAACCTTCCCGCTTCTAGAATAAAATCGTATGGCACTCCCTTCTGAGGCATTTCAGTGTGTCTATTTAATGAAATATTCCTCGAGAGACCAACAATAAACAATGTTCGCCTTTAATGGTCAATCTATGAGGAAATTCACTGTGTGTATGTATTCATGTTTGATTATGTACTTTTAATTATATACACAAAATCCTTTATTTGCAGCTTGGTAAACAAATTTTCGCTCATGTCTGGCAAGTTCGGCTGTTTGCGTTGCGACGATGCGACAAACCAATTCTCTCCTAATCCTTTAATATCCCTTAAACAAGCACAGACACGCACGCATCGGAGATACAATTCAGCTCTATTTTATAGTCATATAATAATCGATTAAGCATATTTAATTCCATCTAATTTTATTGCAAACATTTTAAACGTTAAACTACCCCCAAAAAAAAAAAAAAAATTTATCACAATGATTTGAGGTTGAGAAACACCTTCATTCCCGAAATCGATGTAGATTTATTGAAATCCTTTTGGAAGCTCATCTGGTTTGTTTGAGACTCAGCTTCAGAAGCGGCACGACTGCAAATGGTAACATTCATGAAGGATGCCGACGATATCCACAAATACTTTTAGTTAATGTCTTTTAAAATTAAATCGAATAAAAGGAAACTTCCTTAATCCTGTTAGTCTGACATGTCAGGCCTTTCAGTCCTTTTGACCGCTAAAATATATTATATGTTCTTCCAAAAGTATATATCTTCCACATTTAAATTTAAATAGAAAACAAAAAACTTTTATATATATATTTTTTTTTTTTGGTTATCTGAGACGACCACTAGACACAATCAGACTGGAGCGGAGATTATATGGGAGATCATATCGGATGTAGGATAGAATTCCTCACAAATGCGGAGAACTCCTCAGATTGGAAAACATTTTTGAAGCGGTCAAAATTCCAGGGGAAGAGAGCGATCATCCTTTAACGGGCAAATGCTGCCTCTGAGCAAGGATTTAAACGTTATGGCATTCCTCCTTAAGTTCACGTCCAGGTAAGTGCTTGCGTGTCAAATATAAATAGGATGTTCCAAGAAATTTTTTAATGATGCTGACGAAGTCAAGGTCCACAATCGAAAGTGGAAAATTGAAACCGACAAGTGAGAAGTGAAATGTGAAATGTGAAAAGTGAAGAGTGAAAGGTGACCAGTGAACCATTGACGCGTGCTTCCGACGAAATTATTTGAAAAGTTTTGCCATTAGCGAGGTATAGAGTTCCTACGTCCCATGCATATTTATCGTAGGAACTTAATACCGTGCTCTTGGAGAGCTTTGAGACAACAATGAAGCCGTGCAAATTGATCCCTCAAGAAAAACAACAAAAACCAACAAAAAAAAATCTTGAACAAAAAAATTTTTTCTTTTTATTTTCAGAACAAATCTAACGGCCGAAGATGACTGAAAGGAATAATTTCGATGGATGTTCAACACGAAAGATCCCATCTGAACACCCATGTGATTAATAATTGAAAGGAAAAGCTGCAATCCCTTTTAATATTCTCCCTATATTCACATTTAGAGAGAGAGAGAGAGAGAGAGAGAGAGAGAGAGAGAGTGAGCAAGAGAGAGATAGAGAGAGTTCATTGACCTACTGTAACGTCTTGGCCCCGCGGGGCATTTTGGGTGAATCTTCATAAATTGTAACCTTTTGCACCCTTCCTCCTTTTGGCCTTAACCTTTTCCAAGTACATAGGTATCTTCGGTTAACGAACCGTATTTGCATTACATAACATTGCTTCGGTCGACATCCCGATCGCACGCACGCTCACGCTCAGTTACCTACATTGAAGACGGGTGAGGCACCCGTATTCAAGGGGTTCTTTTTTGAGCTAGTAATAATTTTGCGCCCATATGCGATCAGCTATGATTTTTCAATGTAATGCCTTAGAGAAAAAATTCCCCTGCGTCCGTCTTGCCGCTCCTGTGCACATGCGCCGAAGGACATAAAGGCAAACAAACATAAATTAATAAAAAATAAAAAAAAATTCTTTTTGGTTTACCTTTTCAGGGCTGACAGGGTTTCAACTTGATAGATCCCGAAAATGAGGTTACACACAAACTTTAATTCAATTCATTCGGAAAATTGCTTGATCGAAACGGAGGAGAGGAAAACGTAAATGAGCGTAACTTGAGAATGCGAAACGGAGCGCGGCAACATTGAGTTTTCCTTGGCAGCAATTTATTAATTTTTTTTAATATTTTTTTTTTTTTAATTTTTTTGAGACAAAGGAGGACGCAGAGGAGCAGAGAAATTGGAAGGATGATTATATTCTAAACGAAATCGAAAAGTCGTGCGGTGGAAAAGTTTAAGAAGAAGACGCCTCAACGCCTCCCAGTTATAAAAGTGAAATACAAAAATTGAAATACATTTGAGTCTCATGCCCATCTTAAGAACCAGGATCGGACTGGGACCCTAGGGGCCTACCGGGCAGACGATTTGAAGGGCCCCCAATAATTTATGCGTAGCATGCCGTACTATATGCCCTACTTTGAGGGCCCACCGAGCATTTTCCCGGTGGGCCAGTCCGGGCCTGTTGCGGACCGAGCTACGTCTCACAAAGATCGATAGAATAATTATGAAGGTTTAAAAATATACGACGACTGACTCAGATTAAAATAATGACCCATGCGAGAGAAATTTTGAGCTCAGGATTTCCTTCTTTGAAGCCTTCTCAATGCAAAAGATTGAGCTTAAAAAAGGAACCGGTAAGTACTGCGTTTCCGAAGGAGTAGCTTAGGAGTTACGAGACCACGGGACCCAAGGCGAAACCACCTCCGATCTCCGATATAGCAAAAATATCTCCTGAAAGGGATTTGAAAATATTTATTCATATTTCTGTAGATGTGTGCCTAAAAAGTTCAATAAATTGCTTGTTAGGTTCCTAATTCACAGGGTCCTTGAAGACTGCTTGAAAACCCTCTTTTCAGTAAGGTTTTTTCAAAATTTAATATCTCAAAAACTAATTGAAATATAAAGACGAAACAAATGGCTATTGATAGTTAATCAAAGAAAAACTCTAAAATAAATTATTTTTAATTTTACACTGAGAAAAATTTCCCCATAAAAAATAAAATAAAAATTAAATAATTTTTTTTCAGTGTATTTATGTATATTTTGAAAGTTTCCGATTATTTGTAAAAAAAAAAAATACCTCTGAGTTTTACCTATGATTGAAAAAAAATTCACTTAAATCAAAAAGTAGGATTAGGAGTAGGAAGTAGGAGGGGATTTTTTTTTGCACGGGCATTCTGAAGGGTCCCACAATTGGCATGGGACTTTTTTTTATCGCACATTTTTGTGAAGGGGCCCCGAAAAAAAATCCCCCGGGCCCAAAATTTCTCTCTACGGGCCTGTAAATAATGAACAAAACGTTCAATCTCGCTAATATGAACACAATCTCGATACAATGAACAGGACATGCAAAAATTAATTCACTATATACAGATTCGACTGTATTTAGAACAGCGCAAGTGCATATACATAGATACCCTCAGTACTAATCCTGCAGTAATATGGACTAACCCAAGTGTAGCCGTCGGGCAGTCCTTCATGTTACCAGTACTAGTGCCCTCATAATTCCACTTTTAATGTATTCAACTGACCATTTTAACATGGGCCTGTCATTGGAAAAGGACCGGTCCGCTAAACGGCAGTATTTTCGGGTCAATTGTCGTAAGTTTGTCTGGTTTTAGGATAGTCAAATAAGGAAATTCAAAAAATCATTTCTTATTTGATGTTGTAAGTTGATGAAAGTGTCATTGACAGACTACCCTTAAGCCAACCCGTTTATTACCGACCGCCGGCTAGTCGAATTCGATGGAGCGAACTGCCATATTATAACCGGTAAGATTTGAACCGGTCAAAGGCCAGTCTTTCTTAGGAAATTGATCGGCTCATTACTGCAGGGAATATCCTGCGCATCCAGTACAAATGAAAAGGACATCACTCATACATGGCATGTTGGACGAAATTCACTTATCCCCTATGTGAGCGCGCTCCAATAATTTTTTATGTAATAAAGGTAGAGTCTTTTCGGTAGCTTCGGCGGTAAGTATGCATTCTTATAAGCGCCGACACCAATTTGTAAAGAAATAAATTGCAAATATTTTTTTTTTTTTTTTTTGATAACGAAAATCATAGAAGGATGTATCATATCAACGAAAAATAAAGAGTTTTCCAGGAATAATTTTCCGCAAGCATTTTCTTCAGGACCTAAGGAAACGATCAGTAAAGCTAAGTAAGATGACGATAAATCTATGGGAAATGTCACTATGATATAAGAAAATCAAAAAACGTCACATAATTTTAAAAAGTAACTGTTACTATTTTCAACCAAAATAATTTCTCAAATAAAATCTTCAAAATGCTTATAACGAATATATGAAAATATTCAAAAGGTGAAAATACCCACCCTGTAATCGTAACCGCATGACAATGTCACCAGTGACTTGTTCGGATTCGACGATGACCATTGCCGTGGTAAGGCGGTTTATATCGCCAGCACGCAGACAGTCATTTAGGGTTCGGAATCCTTTTGGCTGATGTTCCTAAAGGCAATGTCAAATAGTGGCTCTTAACCTTTTTATCCCTTATACATACCCCTTCCTCAGAAGGATTGCTCCAGAATAACAATTGATAAACTTAGTCTTGATTTTATGGGGTGTGTGTGTGTGAGAGAAGAAAGAAAAAGAAACTGCGTAGATATCGGCGGGATTTTTAATTCGAGGACCCTTTGTGTATAGAATATTTATTACATTCGGAGCCTCTTGGAGAAGTCCGTTCCGCCGGAGGGAATTTTCCTATTTAATATACACAGCCCGATTCTGAGTATTCCCGGGAAATTTACTTTTCTCGAGGGAATAAACTTCTTCTTTCTTAAATATTTGGGGGGCAAAAATTTGATGGGGAATGGGTATTTGACCTATTCCCGGAATTGTTCTTACCCTATTTATTTAAAAAAAAGGAGAATTTTTGTCTCGAGAAAAGTAAATTCCCCGGGGAATTCCTTCCCCGGGAATATTCAGAATCGGGGTGACAGTTTCCCTGTTGATAATATGTCAAAATACTTCAATTATTTTCCATATCTTCACTGTAATGGTCTATTAGGTTTCCCATGCTAAGGCACGTGTTCAATCCTGCAGTAATCTTCTGAAATTTCTTTAATTACTTGTAAGAGTTTGAAATGTTTTCCGTTATTGAAAGTAATAAACGACAGGAAAAAAGCTCCTCGTGTATAGAAATGAATAAAAAAAACTTTCCTAACTAAGAAATATTCAGTCAGGTTTTGAATAATTTCGGATCCAATGGCATTTCTATTGCGAGGCCTCTTCGATTATTTGATGGCTTCATCCGAAAGAAGCTCTAAACAATCCGTAGCCCATTGAAGATTTTCAGACCAAGGGGCAAAGCAATAAAGCTGCCAGTTTTTTTAGGCAAATATTTCCCTGCATTTCTCAAAACAAGGCCAAAATTTCCTTAAAATTTTGAAATCTTCTGAAAGCAAAAACTTGGTCCCATAAGGTCCCGTAACAATTTCCCTGATCCACTTTTCTGCCCTAAGACTCCTCCTGAAATCGCTCTCTTATTACTTCCTATAAGCCTGGAATGGTATCGTAAGTGCCCCGGGGCTACAATTTATTATGGGTTATTATGGGGGATAGTTTATCATTTTTATCATATCATATGTTATGTTATCATTGGTGTGATTCATGCACTCCCAGCAGGCAAATATCTCCTTCAGGACAAAGTCATCACTGATTTCATCTGGACACATTTATGGTACATAGCATAGCTGTTCATGTGATTCACTAGTATTGGCTATTTGAGCTTAATTAAAATATTTGGGAGTCAGAATAATTGAAAAAAATTATATATATTTCCAAGGATAATTTAAGTATTAAAAATACATAAAATATATGGAGTATATAGTAGAAGAATCAATGGGGGAAAAAGAGAAAGTTTTCCTGCAATCAGAAAAAAGTTGGCAAATCATAAAATTTTCTACTGGGGACATATACATAATGACCCGGAGACCTCCAACTGCTTTAGGCTGGAAAAGGTCAGAAACTATTTTTGCTTGATGGGGCATTTTATTTTAAAATAAATATCGATATTTTCAATAGCATACGGGTAACAGGGCAAAATAATCGAAGCCTCTTCAGACGTCCTTAATATTAGAAATGGAAAAACATACAGGACCCGATTTAGGGGGTTACAAGTCGGGCAAATCCCCAGAGCGACACTGTGAAAAACGACAACTTCACATGGGTATACGAAAACAGTAGGTATACCATAAGTGCGCCATCACACGGACGACAAATATTGCATTTGCCCTGAGCCGCAAAAAAAAGCTGAACGGAGCCCTTAGAGCATACTGTTCAGGATGAACCACGCTTATATGTAATAAGCTGACGACTAAAATCCTTGCAAGCTTAAACAAAATCCTTCGACAGAAATTCACTGCCCTATCGACATCATATCTGTGCAGGGCTGTTACGGAAACGTTTCCGTTTTCCATATTTTTCCGAAAGAGGGTGCAACATGGAACTTTGTTACCGACTTCTAGCATTGAACTTTTTCCCGCGCCAAGCATTAATCCAATTGGAAAAATTATAATTTGAATCTTATTAGAAAATAGTAAAGCATGGAAATCAATTTTCACAGGGAAAAAATGAGGTTAAGTCAAATATCAAAGGACCAATGAAAATGTATAGAAATACCCTGAAAATTTTCCACTGCCTTTTCTTCTTCAATAATATTTCATGCGAAATTTCGCGATGGTCTTAGCTCTGTTTTCGGAAGCCGCCACCAATAGAATCCATATTAGCTCGCAATGCTCTCCCCGCCAAAAATTTTTGAAACGGCGAAACCTTTCAAATGTAACCGTTAAATTATATAAAATACGATAGATGAACCTTTAAATTTGTTTTTCTAAGTTCTTCTTCTTTTCACAGGGGCACAGGGCACCACAGAATCCTCAGATGACATGCTGACCACCTTCTTCATTCTGGACTTTAAGTAGTGTTGACGGAAACCGAAGAAATCCCGGAGCCATTTTTTTTTTTCGTTATTGTATTTGATTATGAACCGAAGAGGAATTTAAAATCTTAAAGTTTTTACTAAATTCACGCACACCCGATAATAGACAATGCCGACTTGAATGTGAGGGACCTTAAGGTCAGCGTGGTGAAGGCAGTGCCAGTCAATTTCTGACTCTCCTGATTCTTCGTCTTACGCGCTTTTCGAAGAGACAATCCTGAGTTTAATGAAAATAATTTAAGATCGCTCACTGCTGTGATTTTATTAGGATTTTTGTAGCGTATTCTAAAACGCTGACGTCGAACGCACAGTGGAACGAATGTGATAAAATCGAAAGTTTTTTTTTTTTTTTGTTTTAATTAAAAATCTTTCAATATCCTATAAGGATGTGCTCTTGATGTAAATAAGACGTCAAAGAAATTTTCTCCAATCTCATTTCTATTCCATATTCTATGGTCTGAAGCTTCAGCCGAGTCTGGATAGTGTGAGACCCGCATAGAGTGAACACATGGATTGAGGCCTATACAACAGATTGGACTTGAATTCGAACATTTCGCCAAAAGGCCGTACAAAAATCATTGGGAGAACATAAACAAGTAAGGGTGTTATAGTGAATAGAATACCCGACACAGATACACATGTTCAAATAATTTTTAATATCAAGAGGTGTTTAAGACCATAAGGGGCCTCATATACCGACTTTTGATAGAAAGAAACTGCCCCTTTGCCACGCCCACTTTTCCAATTTTTGTTGAACTATAGTCGGAGGCTTAAATATATGCTCAAATTTTAAGTTTCATTAAAATATTTCGAAAAAATCCAATTTTGAGGCAGTTTTGGGATTTTTGTGACAGACCCTAGTACTAGAGGTACCCTTAAAAATGGACCGACCAAGGAAACTTTTTTCGAAGATGTTTAAGGCTACAAAGGAAGCATAAGTGCCAATTTTCGTTCAAGTCCCATTTGAATTTCGGGTGTAGGAGACAATTTTCGAAAACCGCCCTTCTGCCCCGCCCACTTTTTCCATTTTTGGAAATAATATTACTGGCCTTCAAATATGTTCAACTATCAAATTTCATCAAAATATCTTGAAAAACTTCGATTTTAGAGCAGTTTTGTGATTTTCGTAACAGACCCTAGTACTGGAGGTACCCCTAAAAATGGTCCGATTGGGTCCATTCTCGAACTTTGTTCTTACTCATGTCCCCGTGAGCACGCATACCAAATTTTGTCGAGATAGCTCAACTCCTTCGATAAGATAACTGTATACAGACAGACGACAGACAGACAGACAGACGGACAGACAGACGGACAGACAGACGGACAGACAGACGGACAGACAGACGGACATGTCTAAATCGACGCTGATCATTTCTATGTATATTTTGTATGGTCTATCTCGACTGGTTCTGGGTGTTACACACAACCACACAAACGCCATATACCCTCGACACAGAGTGTGTCGGGTATAAAAACAATAGTCCCTATAAGTTGCAAAACTTATTAAAATACCCTTGTAGAAATTCCCACAAATATTATGCCGCCCCTCGCGAAGTACGATTTCATCGATTGGGAAATAATTACTGGAAATGTGAATAATTCAGTATTTCGACTAAAAAGTATTTTCCGATTTATGAGCACTACACCGAAAAAAATCCGTAAGTAATATTGAAGAAATGGGCTGCGTTATTGAAGAAACGGCAGTAAAAATAGAGCTAACTAAAAAAAGCAATCAATATGAATAAAGACGATATTCAATATGAAGAAATTCAAATCAGGAAAAAAATTTCGATATATTGAAGAAATATCTTCATATCTACGAAATTATTTTAGTCAAATTTCTTCAAGTATATTATTCTGCTTCGTTATATTGAAGAAAATTCTTCATATCTGCGAAAATAATTATTGATATTGAATAAATTTCTTCAATATTACGAACGATTTTCTTCAATATGAAGAAATTTATTGAAATACGCAACCCTGCTTAGTTATATTGAAGAAATTTCTTCATATTTATATATTTCAAAATTTCATCATATGTATTAACTGTTGTGAGTCCCGCCTGTCTCACATCTGCTATTTTTTATAGACAAGAAAATCGTCCAAATATCATACACACAAAACAGTATATTAACTTTCTCATTGCAAGCAATAATGATTGACTAAATAAAGACTCGCGATAAGAATTAAAAAACAATTTTATGTATATGTGATTGTGTGCTTAAAAGGACGAAAATTCTAAAATATTATGAAAGGACTTAAAAAAATTTTTCAAAATAATGCAGCATTTTCCCTAAAAATAAACAGGAGATTTCCGATTTAACGAGTTTTCGCGTTAGCGAGTTTCGCATTTAACGAGCATTTAAATTCGTTCCATTGAGTATCTTATATAACGAGCAAAATGGCACAAAAATTTTTGTGTGCACTCGGTTTAGCGAGCAACATAAGAAATCAGCGAAAACGCATAAAGAGAAACAAAGAGGAATCCATGATACAAGAAAACAAGATAGCGCCACTTCAGTACCGCTATTTTGAGGCTCTCTTTGAGGCCGAAAATTGAGTTTGTGACGTCACTGAGCGAGAAATTGTTGTTGTTTCCCATGCTATTCAAAAAAGTAAAAATCCGGTTTAACATGGGAAACAACAACAACGATTCGCGATTTTGAGTTTGTGACGTTTCCTCTCTCAAGTGGCGCTATCTTGTTTTCTTGTATCATGGAGGAATCCAAGAAATAGTTAAGCGAGGAGTCTATAAGCGCGTGTGCTGCGCCAACTGCCGCAAGCAGTCAATGTATGAAAAGTAATGTTCATTTTTGCGTGACCTGCGTGAAATCGAAAAAGCGCAGGCGCTGTTGGACTTACCGCTTTAATTGTGCACAGTTGATCAGTGATGTCAATTTTTAATCCCCCACGTAAGCATACGTTAGTCGAAATCAGTCACGTACCAACCTAGCGGCTAGGAGAGGCTTTGTCCCACCACGATTCTTGGTCTTAGGTGGAAGGAACTACGAAAATTAAAAGGAAAAAATTGTGGAGAGTTCTTTGCCCCACCCGGGGGAAGTTGGACAGGTCTGGTATAAATCAGACTCGCCATGCAATCAAGCAAAAGACTTCTCAAACCCCTCCCCTTTTTTAGCGCAAAAATACATTTTTCTACTGGCAACACTGCAGTTGTTTACTTATCATCATTACTCTTTGACAGTAAACTCTCAATTCAATTCATCAAATTTTCTTTGAATTTTTGTTAAAAAACGGGTTTTCAGCAAACTTTAAACTAACGGTCTTCCGTAAATAAAGCATTCTGAGAAATATTTTGGACAACATGTTGAATAATTTCATATCTAGAAGCTGTAAAAAATATCTCGCAATTGAAAAGACCTAGGTTAATTTTGCCCCGTTTTTTGTTCGGTTTATAAAAGAATGCCCCATATTACCTATGTATTTTATAATTTAAACAAAACGTGATCTCATAAGTTTTTTACTCTGTTTATATAGACGTTATGTACATGTTTAATATGAACCAAAATGAAGAGTTGTTATGTTTTTTTTTGTTTTGTTTTGTTATAATAATTCTTTTGAAATAAAAAATTGTTTATA
Organism: Chlorops oryzae; assembly: GCA_020466095.1. Taxonomy (NCBI): domain Eukaryota; kingdom Metazoa; phylum Arthropoda; class Insecta; order Diptera; family Chloropidae; genus Chlorops; species Chlorops oryzae. The sequence continues at coordinate 143,954,736 of CM035806.1, forward strand.
AGCCCAATTTATAATTTTAATCTCTTACAATAAGAAAAAAATGATTTTATGATGGTACTCAATTTAACGAGAAATTCGATTTAACGAGAAGTGCTGGCAACATTGAGCTCGTTAAATCGGAAATCTCCTGTACTTTAAACCAAAATGTCAAGCCAAAGTAAATTACATCGAAATTAATTTTAATATTATTTTTATTTAGTATTGCAATTCTTATAATGCCTCCAAAGATCAATATTATATATAGATATATATTTTCTGTACTATATTTAACAATTATATTCCAAAATTAAGCATTAAAAAGTAAGATATTGTGCTGAGTGTCACCGGATGCAGTACGAAATGTGAACCTAACTCATATGCAGAAGCGTCTCCCCGTCCATGTGGCACTTTAAAAAATTTGAGTTTATTAAAAACGGAACACTTCGCAAAATATATATGATTTAATACACACCTATCAGATTTTCTGCGATTTTGAACGCGAGCAATATTTTCTTTCAATTTTCAAATTAAACACAATTTCTCTGCTTCCATAAAAAAACGCGTTTTCACTTCATGGACGAACTTTGCTTATGACGCTGAATCTTCTGCCTTAAGACTCATCAACCCCAAGAACTTCTTAAAAATATTCACTTTTTCGTAATATTGAAGAAATTCTTCATATCTCAAGAATTACATTTGTCATATTGAAGAAATTTCTTTATTTATACGAAATAAATTACTTTATATTCATGAATACGTTTTGTTATATTAAAGAAATTTCTTCATATCAACAAACAAAGTACGTCATATTGAAGAAATTTTTTCATTTATACGAAAATTCTAAATTTTAAAATGTCCTACGAAAGCTTATTTCATATCTAAGAAAATTTCTTCAGTATGAAGAAATGTTTTCGTACCTATGAAGAAATTTTGTTATATTGATTAAACTATTTAACTCATATTGAAGATTTTTTTTTCGTTCCATTCACAAAATTTCTGCAATATAACAAATATTTTCGTCAGCATGAAGAAAATTCGTTATATTGACTAAAATTCGTATTCAAATATTTACGAAAATTTTTATTCAATATTACTGCCGATATTTCTTTCAGTGTAGGAATATAGAATCGTTGCACTGTGCAAGGCTGTGACCGACACACAACCCCATACCGTTATGTTAATTTTTTCATTTCATTACATCGTTCACGGTTCGACTTATTCAAATAAAGTATTAAGAAATCAACCGAGAAGGTAATTGCAAATAAAGTGACTTCGCTAATTCGCATAGTCTGGCGGCCTTCAGGGGTCTGCGATTGACGGTGCGGCAAATGCTCTTGCTACCTTTGCCCTGTTCGTGCGTATGCGTGCGTGCGTGCGTGCGTGCGTGTGTTTGTTTGTCTGTACATATGCCAGCGAACTTAATTGTCAGTCGTTTAAGAATTTCTATTTATTTCAACGGAATATATAAAGACAGAATTAAATATGTAGCTAAATATAGTTATCGCAATGGAATGGACGAAATTGATGAAGACCGGCATTCGAAGGATCAATTATATTCGCCCAATAGATCAATCAATAGGAAATCACATCGCACGTGAAGAGGCTGAAAATTCCATGGAACATGAATGGACATGAACATGGATGGAACCTAACTTAAAGAACATATTGTTTAGACAGCTCTTTTGTCTGAGTTGTGACTCTTTTGAAGATTAAATTTTCCTTGGATCAGTAGAAGACTGTAGCGAAGCGAGACATTTCGGCGCCCGGGGAACGGTGGGGGCACAATGTAGGTAATGGCTCCCCCTGCGGCCGCCGTTAAAAAAAAATACCTTCATAAAATTTGCAATATGATTTGGCGCCCGGGTCGACTGCCCCCTTGGTGCCCCTCGCTACGCTACTGGTAGAAAAATTTCGAAATAGAGCTGTTTCAGTTGCCCTTCCCCCGGAAAGGAGTTTAATCCAATAAAATCTTTTTTATTCTTGTGGGCTATCAATTAATTATCTAAGAAATTTTTTGCTGTTTTCACGTTCGCGTCTTAAGTCTTTGCGCAGACAGTTCTGTTATGAAAACCGAGAGAGATAGAGCAAAGACTTAAGACGCGAACGTGAACGTGAAAACAGTTATTACAGAGATCAATGAAATATTACAGGTTTGACAAAGCGAGTTTTCTAACAAGCTTTAATAACACGAAGGGAACATATTGTCGCATTGGTTGCGAAAGGTTTAATTTTATAAAAAATATTAATTTGAAAATGCACAAGACTGGAATTTTTTTTTGAAATAGCCATTAAGTGACCCGAATATTTTAATAGAATGGAAAATTATTCAATTATTGAATATTCGAAAAACGCCTCTTTGCCACACCCACTTTTCCAATTTTCGGAAATACACATTTAAAAAGCCCTAATATGTATATGTCCAAGTATCGAATTGCATTAAAATATCTGAAAAACTTCCCGTATTAGAGCAGTTTTTTGTGATTTTCATAATAGACCCTAGTACTAGACGTACCCAAAAAAATGGTCCGATTGGTACAATTTTGAAACTTGTACTTACCTTAATAATGGACCGATCAACATTATTTCTAGAGAGGATGCTTATGGCAATACAGGAAGCTTCACATGCCAGCTTTTTTTCGTCCAATTCCCATTTCAATTTCAGGTGTTAGAGAGACGATTTTCGAAAATCGTTCTTCGGCCACGCCCACTTTTACAATTTTTGGATTTTTGAATTGCCGTTAAGTATGGTTAAATATCAAATTTTATCACAATATCTTGCGAAATTTAGGTTCTAGAGCAGATTTTATGATTTTCATAAGAGACCCTAGTACTGGAGGTACCCTTAAAAATGCTCCAGTCTGGTCTATATTCTCGAACTTGATCTTTCTCATGTCCCCGCGAGCACGCACACCAAATTTTGTCAAAATAGCTCAACTCCTTCGTTTTCTCAGCACTATTCAAAAGAGAGAGAGAGAGAAAAAAAAAGAAGAAATGCGCTCTTATATTGTTATAATACTTGTTTCCTAAAGCTTAGTTATAATGGTTAGAGTTTTCTCTAAAAACAAAATCCACGTTATAGTTAAATCTATGTTAAACGCAACACCCATGTGAGAACAGATTTAATTAGTTCTAACGAACGGCAGATGTCGCTACATGTGCCTATACGAATCGATGTTCTCTTCTTGAGGAGAAATGAGTGGCATTAAGAGGCGGAGTTATTACGTACACTGAAAATGTACATGCTGCACAATAAATGAAAAAAAAAAATAAAATACATCGCAAAACCGAGAACAGAAGGGAGAACAATTTTAATGAAAACGACAAAAAGACGAATGAAAAATAAAAAGCCATTAAGGGGCAGAGAGTCCGACGACGTTCGATGTTTTGCTATTGAGTTAATGCAAAGCCCAACATGAATGACAATGAATAATCAAAGGTGTTAGACCAGCTGGCCGCATATGCCCAACTCTTCAGCGACACTTCTCGTTGACCACATCAACCCTTTGTCGTTGCTCTGCTTGTTGTTCTTAAACCCTTTAATGAAACCGATTTTCGATTTGAAACTTGTTTTCTTTTGTTATTTTTATAAGCACATTATGAAAGTATTTTTCGAATTTTTAAAGCTTTCAGTTCGGGAGCGGTACATACGAACGTACGATAATCGCAAAGTCTGGCTGAACGTACAGTTCGCGGAATAAATATTGTAAATGTTTTTACCATCTCTTGTGTTTTTCTTTTTCTGTTTTTTTTTTAAACAGCAGTCGAATTGTCGGACGATCGGACGGTCGAGTAGTTTCGGTTGAGAGCAGCATTCGAACTGTTGACGTGATTTTCTCGCTGTTCGAACAATGCGTGATGATGAGTGCACTTAAGGCTCAATTATTCGAAGAAGAAAAACAAAAGAGGTTTGACATAAGGGCCAAACTGAAGTGAAATCCCACATAAGGGAACACATTTTTAAAAAAGGCGCCACCTTCTCACGATTGAAACCGAAAAAGACGAAGAAGAAGAAGAGAAAAAAAACAGCCACTAATGATCTGTCTTCATTTGTTCTGAATGAATGTTATCTGGAAACAGTAGCAGGTGAAGGTCAATATTGCTACAGTCGCTATTATTTTCGACACGGCTGTTATAGGTACTTATTTTCCATCTCATATTCAATGCTATTTGGACACTTCGATGTTTTGTGAAATCCACAGAACCGAATAAGGCATTGTGTATGCCATTTCATTGAAGAAAAGCTTTCTTTTTTTTTTTTTTTTTTTTTGGAAATATCATCACAGTGAAGTCCCTCAAAAATGAACACGCCAATTGGTTGTGATTACAGGTATTCCTCCTCATTTTCTCAGGGGAAAGTTTCGCTTTCCTCCGGAATTTTCAAAAAACGTTTATTTGCCGCAAAAACTTGGAAAACTCACAAATCAAGAAGGCTTAGAAATTAATGAACGAGGTTTTGTATGAAAAATTTTACATTTTCCCGCATTAGCGTACCGAAGGGATGAAAGCCACCCCGGGCGCCAACTCATATTTCAATTTTTATGAAGGTAATTTTAATGAGGCCGGTTGGAGGGGGAGGAATTTCCTGCATTGTTCCCCCATCGCTCCCTGGGCGCCGAAATGTCTCGCTACGCTACTGTTCTTCCGCTCTTTCGATCTTTTCCCCAGCAGCCAAAATCCTGCTTACAGAAGCGATGAACCGCAACACATTTCATAGGCCGTAGGCGGTAATGCATACGACCTCATATACCATCCTAGTATACTTTTGTTCGAGCGTGGCCGTTTTGTACACTGAACGCCTACCACCACCACATAAAGTAAGCTATTGGTAGGCAGGTCGCCTAAAATCGCGTATACTTTGTAAGCTATTCGTAGGCAGTTCGCCTTCAAACTCGTATACTTTGTAAGCTATTAATATTCAGGTTGCTTACAGTCTCGTATACTTTGTAGGCGGTAGGCACTGTTGGCCGCTGGGTCACGTTTAGAGGGCTCTCTCTAGCTCCTTCATATAAAAAAAACGCTTCAGAATTTTCTTAAGGGTAGCTCCAGTTCATGTAGAAATGTATTCACTTCTTTTGATACTTTTTTCTTTCCAAAAAATTTTATATGAAAACCCAGGTTAGGTTCAGAAATAATTTTTTCAATTAATTTCTGAAGCTGACAGGTAAGTAGATAAAGTATATTGTATGTACGTACGTATGTAAATTGATGATTTGAAATTAAAATTTGCAGAAATGGAGATTTCACTTTGAGTTTAGTCGACTGTCACTCTTTCAGTGTTGCTGGTGACAAAAAATTTGATACTTTTTTTTACCTCTACAAATGTGCTAGAAATTTCTGAAGGCATTTCTAAAAGAACTGGAGAGAGCCCCTAAGGGAAGACCTCAAAAATGTACTTCGATACATAATAGAACTTCGGATGCTGCTGTCATTCTATGGGAGTGTAACAAAGGACATTGCTGTATCTAAGATTACATAATATATATATATATATATATATATATATAATATAATAGAACCTCAATTAAATTGGGTAAAATTGAAATACGTTTAAAGGCTTGAAAAAACAATGTACAACAAATATGTTGAGTGAAATTCGAGTTCCTTACAGCGAGCCTGGATTTTACATCCACTTGCAGTAGCGAGGTAGGAGGGCGGGTGTCGAAGAGGGATGCCGACCCGTGAGCCAAATCATATTTAAATTTTTACAAAGGTATTTTTATTTACGCCGGTTGGAGGGAGCGGCATTTGCTGCATTGTGCCCCCATTGTTCCCCGGTCGCCGAAATGTCTCGCTACGCCACTGTGTACATCCTGTAGTCCATTTGAAGCTTACATTTATTCATACTTTTTTTATTGTTATATTTTTTTTTTTATTATTATAAGTGTAAATCCTATTATTTTTTTTTTTTTTTTTTTGTTTTGTTCCTTTGATTTTTTGCAGCAGAGAATTGTTTTTTTTTCGGCATTAAATGTGTGCAATTCGCCCAATTAAATTTTCAAAATGGCTGCAAAAATGTTAAGCGCAAAAAGTTTCAAAACAAAAACAAACAAACCAAAAAAAAAAAAACAAAAAATGGCAGCCGAAAATAAAAGGCGACATCGCCGCAGGTTCACCATAAGAGCTCAGAGTGACTCTGTGCACCACAGCAACAAAAAAAAAAAAAAAACCATTATCAACGCATCAGATCAGAAAGAATAATTAAAAACTAAAAATGGCAAAGAGCGTCAGGCAAAGGCGGGTTAATAGCAGAGACTCTTTGTTGCGATGGGTGTTTGGTAGACTCTCATGGTTAGTTGATAGCGTTACATTCATTATGAATCTATGTTGTACATATATACATACATATGCGGATGTAGACATACTTACATATGCATGTACACATTTGTACATATGTATGTGAAAGAATGCGAAAGTTGCGTCGAACTTGGCGATGTTGTTGAGCTGTCTTTCCGCTTTGGGCCCTTTGGTCTCGTGCACAATCGGTTGGTGTCTGGTGGCGATTCGATGAAAACGGCTCAATATATCGACTGGACCTGGAAATGTAATATCGAAATTCAGGCAGGCAGGCAGGCAGGCAGGCAGGCAGGCGACGAGGGGGCTTGCAATATTGAGCAGTGTCAGGGGGGTGCGATGAGTAGAAGAAAGACCACAGCACGATTAAATAGGGAGGGGAAAAAAAGAGTTGATTGCTTTAAGAGCGCGGAAAAATCATCGAACCGTTAACACTGGCATTTAATAAAGAATAAATGTGCAGATGAACGCCACTTCACTCACGCGCACACACACACACACACACACACACACACACAGGCGAACGACGAGGCAAAGAGACAGACAGAGCAAGGCACACATGCAATCGAGCACAAACGAGCATCGAGCAGAATGTTTGAACTTCGAGCCATAAATGTTATAAACACCTAAGGTACGCCAATGGAAGGTACTGAGCCGTCCGTCCGTCCAATCCATCAATGTGCATTGAAGGTGCAGCTCAAACGTAGCTCCTCAGAATGCTTTGTGAAGATGAAAAGCCGCCTCAATGTCATTATTACAGCGCAAGCGTCTTAAGTGGGCGGAGTTTTTTTTATTTCTATGCATTTTGGAATTTTTTTCTCATTTTTTTTTTCAAATTCCGATTTTTTTTTTTTTTTTACGAGCTCACTACTTACTCGGCGAGCGGTGCATTCATGCATTCATGCTCACTAACGACTTATTCAGTCGTTCCTCAGTAAAAGCAATCGCTCTCTCTTAGTCAAATATATTTACATGGCTTCGCGCATTCAAACATCCAAACACACACACAAACACATAGGCACACATACATTGTAGCATAGGCAAACGGCAAACAGTGGACAGCAGCGCGTTCCTATAAAGGAGGTTGATTTTTTCGATTGAAGCCTCGCCGCCGCGACTGTTCCGCCCGCCACTCATTTCGCGCTCGACTGCAAAGTGAGGCCATATTGGATTCGACTGCCACGGAAGGCAACGAAAGGAAAGGAATGGAAAGGAATGGAAAGGCAGAAAAGTAAAACCGAAAGGAAAAAAGTCGCGTGTCCTGCAGCGGTGGTGGGCATACACAACTTGGTCACAGCTTGAGGGTGGAAAAACCACGCAGAAAGAAAAAAAATTACGCTCTTCGAAGAAGAAGAAGACGAAAAAAAAAAAATGCGGGAAATGGGAAAAAATTACAAAAGAAAGAAAGAAAGAAAAATAAATAAAGGCGGGGAAAAGCTGCCAAACGCGTCTGCAAATTCTGCAGGGGTTGTTGTGCAAGCCTCGAAGTAAATCGGGGGGTGTGTGGGAAAAATAATCGCAAAGAAAAATGCGGAAAAAGAAATAAAAATGAAAAAAAAAAAAAATTAACATCGAAAAAATAGTTCGACATTGCCCCTCAGAAACTACCGCCTCTCAACATCTAACCACGCAACCGTTCTCCCTCCCCCTCCAGCCCTCTCGCCATCTCTCTTTCTCTCGATGGTGGCCGCAAACTGCGTGTGCTAGTCAACCATACCGAAAGAACCATATCGGTTCGGTTCGAAGGGGTACTGGCGGTCCTCGAGAGCCCATATACGTACACGTCTATAAGTGAGAGCACACTTTCCCATATGTACGAACGTGTGTATGTGCCGCTGCTGCCGCCGCCACCACCACCACTGCTGCTGCTGGTGCTGCTGCTGCGGCGGTTGATATTGTTTCGTGCAAGAGTAAGCGCAACGCAATTAGCCAAGAGGGTGGGTGAGAGTGTTTAGCCTGCTCCATTTTTATTTTGAAATTTTCTGCATCCACACACACACACAAACGCACACATGCACACACACACACATATATAGCATGTACATGTAGGTATGTTTGTCCATTTTACATGAGTGCAATTACTTGGGTAGTGCTCGGGCGCTTCATGTGAGCCCTTAATACACCCTCCTGCCCAGCGAAAAATCTGCTGCTTACATTTCATTTCGGTTTTGCACCATTCGTTCGTTCGTTCGTGTCGTTCGTTCGTTCGTTCGTTCATTCGTCGCGTTTTGTTCGCGTTAGGTTCAGTCTTTGATTTATTCACATTGAAATTTTTTTTCAAGGCTTTTTCATAAAAACGTCGCCACCTTACCCAGCGCCCTTTGTACATAATATCGCTTAGAGCTCAATATTCGGTTCGGCCGTTGGTTTGGCTTGGCTTGGTTTGGCTTGGTCTGTTTTGTTTCGTTTGGTTTCGTTTCGTCTTATTTTGTTTTGTTTTTTTGTCAATTTTTGGGCATTGTAGTTGTAGTTGTAGTTGTTGGTGTGCGCGGATTGCTTTTTCATTTGAACGGAGTGCTTCCTGGACGCTTTGCCGTATTCAGCCGAATTCAGTTTGGCTTCTGGCCTGTGATTCAACGGGTCGCTTTGGAAATTTTCACGGCTTTTCGCGTTTCACGCGGTGAAAGTTTTGTGTTTTTTTTTTTATTACTTACTTACTTTTTTTGTGGCTCGACGGTGGCAAAGCGTACGCTCAATTTTCCTCCACGGCTCGCTCGATTTCGTGCGCTTGTATCGTTGTTGTTTGTTAAAGCTGCACATGAACGATTGCATTTCATACTCTTTGGCTGTTGTTGTTGTTGTTGTTGTTTGTTGCTGTTGTTACTGTTGCTGTTGCAGTTGTTGCTGTTGTTGTAGCTGTCAAGTAACATTTTCGCGTGCGCATTGAGTTGTCGTTTGTTGCGCTGCGCCTACTCAAAGCTTAGAACAATTCCTCTTCGCGCCGCTGCCCCTCTTTCGCAGCAGCCTTATTTCCCCGCCATCATCTTATACCGCACGTAATGTCGTCGTCGCTGTCGCTGTCGTCGCCGTCGTCATCATCATCACCCACCAGCCGACAGCAGGCAGCAGCAGCACAGCAGCAGCACCAGCGATTATGACATACAACAAATGGGCAGCAGAGCAGCTAGACACAGGCTCCATGGTTAATCCTGTGTCCTGACCCAAATCAGTTCAACGATAACAGTCTGCGCAGCAACTACAACATTCGGCCGCTCAAATAATATTGTATTTTTCTTCAACCAAAAAGTTGTTCTTGCCTCAATATGCCACGACCATTGGCGGGCCACATTGGCGGTCACATTTATTGCATACCGTATTCAACACGTAACCGGTTAGCACCGCTGCGTCCAGCACAAATAGCGTCCAACAACGATGTCTTCGCCATCGACATTTCCAATTCGTGTTGCCATTCTAAACTAACCAACCGACACGAGCGGCCTCGCGATCTGAACAACAGCATTCAACACTCAACATTCAACATTCAACATTACAAGGAAAAGGCCATCCCCCCTCCACACCCGTCAAGTAAGTGCTTTGAATTCCTAACATGCAAACATCATCTTGGCAAAACATTACAAGTAAATTATAGTTAAGAATTAAATACGAAATATTTAAAAAAAAAAGGAAGAAAAAAACCTATTCGAATCGTCTTAGGAACAATTACAGAGCTACATACATTACAGACTTACATACATAGGTACCTACATAAAAAACAAAATAAATTAAAATTTTCTTTGCCAAAAGGCTCGATTCGCCCGGAAGTCTTATCTGGCAGCAACTGGCAGTTTTAAAGATCTTCACTATTCTTACTGTCGATCAAGTTTCTCAATCCATCAATGAAACTATTCGCAAGGTCCCTCATCAATGGGTAATTGGCCAAGGCTAGCGAAAGTTAGCCAAGCTCCCAACACTTTGAGGACGTGTTCCTTCATGAAAGTGCCGAGGGTTTCGTTGTTGAAGGCAAGGAAACAATTTTTTTTCGATTTCGTTCACTCGCTGTGGCTTCTTTTGTTGTTCACCTATCGTTTCATTCCCTTGAGTCTTGAGTTCTTTGAGGACGTTGAAATTGTCTTGGACTTTCTGGATTCTGGCAATTGTTGTGAAGGGAAAAAGAACGAAACATTCCGAGATTTCGTTTACCATCGATTGTTAGACAATAATTTTTGAGTCTGCAGTTTTGACCCGTAATATTTTCACCTTCGTTATTTTCCCTTTGAACATATTTTTCGATAATATTTTCACGGTTTGCTTTCTTCGTCTTTTGTCATCAGTGCTTTTTTTCATCAAATCTTCAGCATTACCTTTTTTCTAGTATCTGATATTTCCACTACTTTGTAGTGGTCTTCTCGATATGATGTACCTATTAATTTCTTTCGGTCGAAATGAGACATCTGCCGCCTCACTTACTCCCACCCCGGTTAAATATTTTATTCTCTTCGTCGATATCATTTTTTCCCGATCGCATCTATAAGGTAATAACTCATATTGAAAACAAAGGTCTTGAAAAAATCTGGTTATAATCTCTGGAATACCCAAGAAAACATTTCGTATTCTTGTTTAAAAGGATTCCAAGGATACCAAATGTGTATTAGAAGTAGCTACAGTAACACAGTACGTAATTTGTACACCCGGCTTTCAGTCTGAACCCACTAGAGAGGATGTCTTTAGATTTTTAAGCTTTCAAGAGTTCCGTTCTGAAGTTTTGAAAAGGATTTTTTGCAATACCGCTGAAAGAATTGAAAAAAAAAAACTATGGACAGCCTCCATTACGAGTCGGTTTCGGCTCTCAGATTGATTTTCAATGTTGGCTGTTCTTTTTTTTTGTCACTTTTCTGCACTGTCTTCCATTTGTTTCTAACCCCTGTAGATAAAATCATTACAAGTAAACCAACATTTCGATTTAGTGAATAAATTTCACTGATAAGCGTTGCGTTGACTCTTTTGAATACCATTATCTAGAGAGCATTAGCTCTCTTATCAATGCAATCGTTGTTGCTCCATACAAAAGAAGGGAACAGATCAGTTTTCTACCGAGAGTATGTGAAGCAAATATCTTAACATATTTAAAGGGTTGGCCTGGTCTTGCATTAAAAAATTTTTTTTAAATATTTAAATATAAGTATTTTAAAAAATTTGTTTATTTTATAATAATTTTTTGATAAATTTTGTTGATATTAGAAAATATACGAGTGCCTTTGGAGTGTCTGAAGAGTTTCAAATTGGAAATATCTTAAGTTCAAAAAAATATTAAAGTTCAAAAAAATGTTAAAGCTTCTGAGAATTTTAGCATACAGTTTAAAAGCTGATGGCTTGATTTGGGGGCGCTAACCCTCAGTTAGCATATCGGTTTATTTTATATTTTACTTTATTTAATTTTTGCAGTGGAAATAAAAATTTTATGAAATTTTTTCCTTTAAAAGAAAATAAAAGCAATAAAAGAAAAAAATTAATAAAAAATTTTGTTTCACTGAAAGAATAAAAAATTACCAAAGGTCGAAGAAAAATATTAAATACACCTTTTTATTGAATTTTTATTTATTTTTCTGCTATTTGTTATTTATATTTTGTTTGTAATTTTATTTGTATGCATTAATTTTTTCATATTTTTAATTTTATTTTTTTATTTTAAATAAAATTATTTATAATTATTTTACATTTAATTTAATTTTTAATTATTTTTCTTTAGTTTTTAATCAATTTTTTAATTTTTATTATTCCTTTGTTAATTAATTTAATTTTAATTTTTTAAATTTCTTTGTCTATTTTTTTTTTTAAACTTTTCATTTATTGTGTATTTCTTTTTTTTTTTTTTTACTTATGTTTTTTATGCCTAAGGCCAGAGGCGGATTAAGAAGATTTTCCGCCCTAGGTAGTTGAGATTTTGCCGCCTCAGACAGCAGCGTAATTTCGCCTTTTCTGTTATTGATGCATTGACGGTCAGAAATTTCCGGTGGTTGAAAATTTTCCGCCCCTAAGACGCTGCCTATGTTGCCTACAAGGTAAGTCCGCCACTGCCTAAGGCTAAATAATCAGTCAGTTTTTAATGGACGTAACTTAACTTGAGTTTTTTGTTGTTTTTTTTTTTTTTTTTTGCAAGGCCTTGTCTCCTAAGTTCATAAGCAAATTCAATTTTAATGAAATGATCATCGAATCACGTAATTATTTAAGTTAAGTGTCGCGCGAAGCTAATGCTACGTTAAGCCAAAATGAAAAACAGAGGGAACGTGAGAAATCAAGTACGAACAATTCGCAGACAAGACCTGTCAGCGGCGGATCGCATATTTCCATATAAATTGAAAATTCTCATATCGCCTTCAAAATTTGTATTGCACTTATTTATTTTATTTATAAAACATTTTCGTAAAACTCGTTTTAACTGTCGCAAACATTCGCCAATGGGCAAATATTTGTGCTTGTGATTGTGCTGATTGTATTTGAATTTATATTTGAAATATTTTAATCAATGTATTTTCGATAATCAATTGAGCTCGAGGTACGTTCTATGTTCATGGAAAACAGAAGAGGAATCTATTAAGCCCAGATAAGGGTGTTATATTCGAAAAATACATCGGTAAAGTATTAGAGCGAGCAAAACGCTTCGCCACACGATGGTCGATAGACAAAAAAATGTTTTTTTTTTTTCATCATCGTGACGTAGCGAGAGAAAGAATGCTTTGATAGTGCTTATATTGGCCGCAGTGCTATATTGAACAATTGTGAGACATTAACCAAAAAAAAATGTGGGGGGGACAGAGGAAGTTTAGAATGTTTTGAACCAAAAACACAAAAAATTCGAAAAATTGACGACGTCCGATTTCGATGAAAATTTACAAAATAGAATAAGTGAAAAATTCTAAGAATTTTGGGGCAAAAAATTTTTTCAAAAAACTGATTACAAATAGTCTAGTTAGGGTCTAGTTCCAAACTGGTCCAAAAATGACTAGTTGTAATCAGTTTTTTTATTGCAATCTAATCTCACGCAAATCGAATAACAAGTGAGTTTCATGGCTGCATTTACAAAATTCTTCTATCCATTCCAAATCGGTTGAATGGTCTATCCGTAGGAATACCTACTCTGTTAGAAAAACGCAAAATTTCACCCCCCCAAACCACCTAAACAAACACTGGCAATGATCCTTGACGCAATAATAAAACACCGTTTGGGTTTTTATTGTTTTTGTTGTTGTTTGTGATGTGGTTTTTGTTGTTGTTGTGTTGTTTGTTGTGGTTGTTGGTTTGTCATCATCAGCAAATTTATTATCAGCTGAATCAATATCATCATAAAAAATCATCAGCACCATCATTATTGCCATAGCATACATTGTACGTGTGTATGCATTAAGCCTTGTTGCAGCAACGGCGACGTCCTCAACATCGGCATCGGCATCGGCAACTGCATAGCACGAATTCCAGCTTTAACGGGTTCGTTGCATCGAGACGTTCATAGATAGAAACACGGACTTGAATACCAGTTTTCAGTCAAAGAATCAGGTTGATATTGTCCGTCCGTCCGGTCGCTCCGTCTGCTTGTCCTGTCTGTCTGTCCGTCCGTCCGTACGACTGAATGTCTATCTGCCTGTTGACCAATTCACACACAAGTGCACGAGGAACAGAACGAGCTACAAGCTACACCAAGCAGCACCAATTGGGAAACCACAAAACATTTCTGCACAGTGAAGAACTGTGCTGCTGCAAGGGGCAGCGGGTGTTGTTTGAAAAACGCCTCATTTTGCGTGCATCAGGTGACCTATTTTTCGTGTGATTTTTGTTTACAAAATTTCATCCGTCCGAAACTCTCTTTCAAATTATACACTTCCATACATTGCAGAATTATAATCGCACCGAGATGAGCGCGCGCCCAAAGTTTTCTTCCGAATCGAGAACGAACGAAATTATATCATTTCACATGCCATTCGAATCCATACGAAAAGAAGTACCTACATAAATACATACATCGTTCTTTTTGTGTGAAATTGTATGTTCGTGAATGCACATTCGAAAATACATGCAAATACATGTACATATGTAGGTAGATACATACATATATATGTATTTTGTTGTTCATTGAATACGGGCTACGGCTAACGGTATTTTGGGTGCTTATTAATGTTGCAAATTATGTTCGTTCGTATCCCAACAAAGTCCATTAAAATGTAAATCCTGCGAATCCGTTGGCTATGTGTTCCAACACAAAAATCTTGCGAACATATTTACATACGATACATAATGTCCGTGTGGATTATGATGATGATGATGATGATGGCTATTGCCTTTGTACGGGTTTTAATGATATGGCTTATTGAATTCACAGAACGCCCTTTTTAAGATACGTGGCCATCTATGGAAATCAAGTCGTTGTCCTGTCTGTACGGCGCTCTGTTATTAGATCAGTGTCGGCCAAATTTCGATTACGAGACAAATTTCTGCCGACGCAGTAGTCGCACACGTATAGCGTATACCGATTCGTGCGAAACCCGGTCGGCTGCCTTCGTGTGTGTAAAAAACAAACATCGTCAATGCAAATCAGACCCAGCGGGAAATGTCACCCTGACATCACCGGTGAAGTCAGGGTGACTTGTCACCCTGGCATGCGTGACAATTCCTATGACGCCTAGCATGACATTTGTACAGGAGTTGGACAGTGATTTCACCGGTGACAATGTCATGCTAGGGGGTGCGATGGCGAAAAAAGCATTTGAGAGCAGCAACATTCCCTCTTATCTCTTCAAATGTCAATTTGTAGAAAACCAGTTGAAAAACTCTCTTCATTGCATTCTCTTTGAATATTTCGAAAATTTTTCAAAATCTATTTTTAACAATTTTTGTTTGCCTCAGCCAGGGATCGAACCCGCGATCTTCGGATTCTGAGTCGTGCTAACGTTCAACTGACGCTAAAGCCTTATTTAAATTTCAATAGCCAATGAGATTCAAGCACGTGAACAGCATCTTTCCACGATGACATGTCCACCAAAGTGTCATGCATGACAATCTCACCTATATGTCATCGATGACATCACTGATGACATTGTCATGCAGGAGATAATTTCCCGCTGGGGAGTAACTCACAGCGAAGTCGACAGCGCATTCACACACACACACACAATTATGAATGTTTAAGTATATAGGTTTGGACATCACTGTATTCGATTGACGTCCTTATGAAGTAATTAGAAGTTTCACCTGGCCATGAAATGTTCTTCTTTTCTATTCGGACTGGATCCGATTGATTGCTTCGTTCGTTTTCAAAAAGAAGGTCATAAGGATTGTCAAAGATATCGTCGGCTTAAAGTTTCAACCTGCTAAGTTCCACTTTTAACCCAGCATCGGAACTTCGAAAGAAAAAAGCACAGAGCATCGTCAGGCAAAAAAAAAAAAAAATCTTTTTTAATTTGAAATTGTAAATACGGAGAAATTGGTGATAAGTAAAACTGCTAAGTCCAACCAAGTGGTCAATGTTCACAGCTAATACCAACAAGTGACTCCAACGAAGCCCTTGTATAGTGCACAGAATCGAGAAGAATTTTGAAGGGACTTTACATAGTACCGGTTTAAACAGAGGGAGACAAAATGCGATACACTGGAAGGCAACACATGAGAGTGACGGGAGATGGAATGTGTTTCATCTCCATCACTCTCATGTGTTTCCTTCCAGTGTCTGTCTTAATCTAAGCAGGGACATAGGAAGAAATTAAACCGTCCATACTTTGGGCTTCCTTCCTAAGCTTTAAGTCTTGTCAATTTTGAAATTGTTAGTTAGGAAGTTTACACTGTAAGCCGACGATATGACATTTCATTTACACATAACACATGGCAGTGAGTGGCGTAACTATCGGGGGTCTTAGGGGTGAAAATCTCCCGGGCCCCACGCACTGTGTCAAACGAAAGATATTTTAAAATATTCTCATTTTTTCCCCCACATAATTCGAATCAAATTCGAGCATTTATGAACGGGCTGGGCCTCGATACATTTAGGTTCTAGATGTATTCTTACCTATTAATACGTTTTTATATTTAAAATAAACATTATAATATATGTTGGTCTCTTTTCTTAATTTGCCATGGATAGAGGGGAGCCCCCGAAAAAAAATTCTCCCGGGCCCCGCAAGGTGAAGTTACGCCACTGTCACATGGACTGGAAATCTATTGAACAAAGCTCAATTTCTAGAAATGTCAATGTCAAATGACATATGTCCCTCTCTCTCTCTCTCTCTCTTTCTCTTTCTCTGTCACTCTCCCTCACACAAAAAAAAAAAAAAATGTCTATGCCTTCATTGAACGGAAGTCAAGTTGACATGGCTCGAGAATATACAGGGCAAGTATAATAGATTATAAGGTTACGACAATCAGAGTTCAAAATTTGATTCTTCTGCGCATGTACACTTGTGACGTAGCGTTAAAAGCATTCTGATTGGTTGAAATTATTGAAAATTTTTAACATATAAAAATGTTCAAGACAAAAAATTTAAATTAAAGAATCTATGTGTTTGCAGCGTTGCCACTGACGTTCGAAAAACATACTACCAATTTGATACTTTCACAAAACCTGGTTTTTACATACATACTTGCATCGTCCTTAAAATAAGACATTTTTGTAAAATGATCAATTTAAAAAAAAAAAAATCAATAACTTGAACTAATTTTTACAAAAGTATTTTAAAAATTTCATGGCACTTTGTGGCAGCACCAATAAAAACGTCACAAGTGCTTAGATAAAAGTAAAATCTGCGCATGTCGTAATCTTATATTCTATCATTCTTGATACAGGGTGTCCACGGAATTTTCTGCATTATTTCGAAACGCGATAGCTTATGTCAAAAGCTGTATTTTTTGTTTCTCGACCACTAGTTTAAATGGTACCAACAAACATTTTTTTTTGACGATGATAGAGGGCCGGGGAAGAGAGAGGAATGCTGT